>PVIY010004635.1:0-101131 GCA_004026745.1 Myrmecophaga tridactyla | reverse complement strand
TTTAATGACATCTTTGAGATCATATCTATCCTTACATGTTAAAAAGTCAAGTTCAGGGGCAAGTTTCAGTGGTAGAATTCTAGCCCGCCCTGTGGGAGACCCAGGTTTGATTCCCAGCCCATGCACTTTCCAAACAAACAAGCAAACAAACAAACAAAAAACCAAACAAACAAAAATTCAACAAATGGTGCTACAATAAGGGGATACTCAGATGGAAAAATATTGAAATGTGACCCCATCATAGGGTATACCAAAAAAAAAAAAAAAATCAAGTTCCGTGCAACTATTTTCTCCATGTTCTATGCTGTCATATTGCTTTCCATAGCCAAAGGAATGACTTCTACATTTCCACAAAATATTAGCCTCCTTCCCTATTTCATTCTCATTTCTGTGATAGTCCCATGATATTTATTTTATTTTGCAAACATTTATTGAGCAGTTACCATGTACCAGTTACTATGTATAGCCCCAATGTTCTCAATATTGGAATTATTTCAGTTAATACAACAGATAAAAATAGAGTTGGAGAGGAGTAGTTGAATTGTGAATATATTTTTAAAACACAATTATTCCTCATTATCTTAATATATCTGTATTTGATTTATTAGTTCTGATATCAAATTCGTATGGTGAGGGATACTGTGACATCTGAATCTCTGAGAAAATACAAAAGTTCAAAGACTGAGAAATATTTCAAAAAGTTGATTCAAATATGCTACTCTGTTTTTTGAGTTCAAATATCAAACAAAATCCATGGAGCCAGCAGAGTTGTCTAATGGATTTGGGCATCAGCATAAGAGAAGGGAAGGAATCAAGGATTATACTAAGATTTCAGGCCTGTCCAACTGGAAGGATAGAATAGCCTTAAACAAAATCAAGAAAATTGAAGTTTTTGATGGGTAAAATTTTGAGGGATAACATCAGTTCAGTTTTGGATACAATAGTTTTGAGGTGTCTAAAGGATGTTTGAGAGGAGAGGTTGTGTAGCACTTAGATATATGAGTCTGCAATGCAAGGGAGAGGACTCAGGTATGGGGAGACATTTGTGAACCTTCAGTATACAGACAGAATTTAAAGCCACAGGACAGTATTAAATCATCAAGGGAGCATATATAAATATGTAAATATATAAATAAATATAGAAGTCCAGAGACTGAGACCTGGGTCATTTCAATCATGATGTCAAGTTAAAAGGAAAAAAAAAAGGGTAACCAGATTAGGGGAATGGGAAGGAAAAAACAGTGAGATTTGAGGAAAACCAAGGGAAAATGGTAATCTGGAAGCCAAGGAAGATACTTCCCCAGAGTAGGACAAATGCTGCTGAGAGCTGAAATATAATCAGGAACTGTGACTTGTTCCTTGCTGGGGTCAAGGGAATTTTTGAAAATTATAATTGAAGAATTAGTATCAACCTATGGGCTAAAGGGAATGATTCGTGGAGAGGGTGATGTTGAAAAAGGTAGAAGAGAGAATAATTCAAGGAAAGTCAGGGTATATGCTTATTAATGTGGGTACAGGAGTAGATGTAGTGGCAGAGACTTATGAGTTTCTTTTCTGTCAGTTTTAATTTTTTCAGTGAAGTAAGCAATATGCTCATCAGTTAAGATAAAGGATGGGAGAGGTGTTATTATATCTAAGAAGAAAACAGTATTGTAGATATTGTACTTTCAAGAAGAGAAAAGGTATTTGACTGTCATTCAAGATAGAAATATAGAATGGGTGGTAGATGGCATTAAGTATTCACTTGATATCTGTGGTCATGGACTTTTGCTTCCTATGGGCTAGGCAGGTACCAGGAATCGAACCCAGGTCTCCGGAATGGCAGGCAAGAACTCTGCCACTGAGCCACCACGGCCCACCCAGTCATGGACTTTTAAAGTGACTCAGAGCAACATGTGGTGTGTTTTTCTTCAGGCTCACTCATTACAAGGATGAAATAGGTGGAATGTTGAATGTAACCGTGTCTGTGATTTCATCAAATGAATACAATGAAGAAAAAAGAGGCAAAAGAATTAAAGTTATATGTAAAGTGAAACTACATTCAGTGACCACAGGAATTTAATTGACTCAGGTGGGAAGAAAGAGTATACGGGGTTTGTTGAACAACAGAGAAAGGCAATGAAATCAACAAATTGGAAATCCAAGGGGACACTGAAGAAGTCAGGATAAAAAAAGGAAGAGGCTCGAAAGGCAGGAGTCTATAGTGGGTGAGAGTAGGAAGCATGAGAGTAAATCTATGGAGAAGTTGAAGTTCCTGGTCATATCTTAGATCAGAGAAGAATGATCAGTTCAGGAGAGATTGGAAGGCAAGATCATGGCGAAAGGGGCAAATGTATTGAAAGGATCAATTACGTGAATATTAAAATCACCAAAAATAAAGGCAGAACTCATAATGGAGACTGATAATGATGCAGAAACTAAAAAATAAAAATAAAAAAAAAACCAAAGCGCATATTCAATCCCTTTTGTCTATGGCAGTCATCCTCTCATCAGTAGGCTACCGATATGCCCTCATCAAGACTTCTCTAATTATAGTTCTCGATTTAGAACTTACTATCCGTAATAAAGGTCATCTTCCACACAATCTCAAGGTTGCATTGAAGGACATTTTTCACTACCCACCACAGGCAATTTTAATTAGGTAAATTTAGATAATATAAGCCTCATTTCCGCATTTATCTGTCGTTTTCTTTCTTTTGTTATTTTTCTAACTAAATCATAGACTGAAATCTATGATTTTACATAAACATTATGTTAGTGCTGCAAAGTAGTATTATGCCATTTGATAAGTCCATTAATTTTTTACATTAAAGTCTAGTTTATATTTTGCTTTCAATTAGTCTAACAAAATATCAGAATATTAAATGAAAATATGAACTGGGATTATGAAAAAATGACCAGATGGTAGACAGAATAAGAAGCTGGAGAATAAATATGGATTGTTGGTTCAATCAGAGATACTCAATGATACATTGATTACAGAAAAACAATGTTTCTTTGTTGAGATTTGCATGAAAATTACGCATTGAACTGTACTACAAATTCATTTTCTCCTATAGATTTGTGCTATAGTATTCCATAGGCATACTGATGCTAAATTCAGGTACAAAGAAATCCTTGAAGCATAAGTTTCCTCAGGACACACTATGTTTACAAAAAATCTGGTCACAATAAAGGTACACAGCATTGTTCTGGCCATATGACTATGTGGAATTAAGAGAAAGTCATATGGAATGCTTCCCCAATAATTAGAAGAATATATAAATACCACATACAAATACTCCTAGTTTAACTTATTTTTAAGTTCTTTGGAGTGTTTCCCACAGTATTTCCTATATGAATTATCTACTTATTTAGTATTTTTCCAATCTCCAGTTATATCCAAGTACTGCCTTATTAACAATAGAAGATTATCCCGTTTTCTTTGATTGTAATCAACTTGACTGAGGGACTAATGGACTTTTAAAAGCTCAGCTTCTGAAATGCTGCCATTCTTTACAGAACAATAAAGAGATCATCTTAAACAGAACAGTCAAGTGCTTTTAAGAATATCTGCTGAATGAGATGTACACAGTCCATTTTTGCCAAAGAGAAATAGTACAGTACAAAGACAAAACGTTTGAGGTCGGACCTACCCATCAATCAGATCACTTACCAGATATCTCCTCTAGGCATTGCTTAGCGGTCTTACTATATGATAAATCCATTTTAGTAGGACTGATACAGGAGTCGGCAGATGGTAAAGAGGTACCTTCATTTTCGGAATGTGCTCTGAAATTAAGCAAGAAGACAGAAACAAAGAACAAATATAGTCACCAGTGACTCATCACAGTAGAAGTTCTCTCACAAGAAGCAATCAATATATTAAATTTTCTTTCAAAGAAAGTTAAGCTTTTCTTTATGCCTAGGACCTTCTAGACTTGTCTATTTATAGGCGAATTTCATTTTTTATTTTTTTGCATATGATCCAATCTGGAGTGAGATTAAAACAGATTTCTTAGACTTTTCTAAATTTGGAAGCTTGTAACTACGAATGGATGATTACACTTTTGGGTTAAAGACTTGGGAAGATACAATTATTATTATTATTATTTTTTGCTGGTTTAGAGACACTGGTCAAACTGTTCTTCTGAGAGTAACTGATAAAAACACTGAAACAACCTCTAAAATGTTTTTCCCATAAAATCCTTTTATGAATTTTATGCTTTTTTGTGTATTGTTCCTAGCTATTTATCTGATAATGACTTCGGTAGCACACTTTCCAGAAGAAACACTAACTATATATATTTGTTCACAGCTCTGACCAACTGTTTTAAGCTCCGACTAATAATGAATATCTGTCTTAAAACATTATTAAACTCATAAACTATAAATAAAAATAAATATTGAAGTTGTTCTGGGCCATAAAAGTGATTATGATGATTCAATTAACAAAGATAACAGAAAAATGAAAATCAATCAAAACCAAATTCTCTTTCATTTGAGAATACAACTATCTTTTGCATTATGTTTTAAATTTGTGTGTTATGGGCATGGGTATTTATTTTTGTGTGGTTAACCTGTAAAGGGTAGATCTAATGAAGTGGAAAATACTCAATGGAGGGTCTTTATCCTTTTTGATAGTCCAGTCTTCATGTATTGTTTCTTCCTTCTTTGTACAGAGAACCATTTTAGTACACACTTCCTTTCTCAATGCAGTTTCAAAATCTACCACATTTTTAAAAATTCACAGCACAAACTGGCAAGACATAGAAGGAAGCATGCCAAAATTTCATTGTAGGCTGGGCTGCATTCTTTGCAGACCTCCCATTTGCTTTGGAATTCCAAGTTTCTAGTACTGGTCCATGGATTGTGATCTCTAAATATTTCTTACCTTAAAAACATATATGGAGAATATTTATTATGAAATAAAAATCTAGTACATTTTTAAGCATCTATTTTTTATTAGTCTTTTACTTTTACTTTGATTTCTACTTTTTCTTGACAGGAAATAAAGGGTGATCACTAGCGCCAGAAATATTTGATAGTTATCTGATACGCCTAGAAACTCTGAGCAGTTCATTAGGATTTTAAGAAATTGTGGAAAACTTTAAGCTCTATGTATGAGTACATGTATGCATATATGAATTTGTATCTACAAGAAAGAGCTACATAAAAATTCCTTTCAAAGCAATGGTTTCTGGCCAGCTAATCCTATTTTATCCTTACTTAAAACTGAATATATTCGATTTCCAGACCATGCACCAGAAAAAAACAAACAAAAAAAAGCTGAATATAAAAAGCATAGGAAAAAAAACAAGAAAGAAGATATATTATTAAGTGAGTAAAGAGATCAATGTCACTAAAATCAACAGACATTTTTAGCCTTTACTGTACTTGATATCTTGGCACCATTCAATACAACTGACCATCTTTCTTCCATGAAAACTACCCTACGTTGGCTTCCATAAAAAGTCTCTAGTTTATTCCCCATTTTCTACTGATGCTACCTTGCTTCTCTTTTGTTCTCCTCTACCTAATCATTAAATGTGATTCTACACAGTGAATAGGAGATACAAGGGACAGAACTGTTGGGGTTCCTCAAAGCAAACTCCTAGGCTTCTTTCGGTTTTCATTCTATGGTCTCTCTAGATTATCTAATAACACCATTGTTTTAATTATTACTTATTCACATATGAATTATATTAATTTCAAATTTATAACTCTAACCTAGCACTTTCCTCTGAATTTAGGATGTTAGTGTAATAATTGCCTAATTGATTTTCTTCTTTGTTATAACAAAGATACCTCAACCCTATCATATACAGGATTGAAATCATGCACTTTTTTCCACAAACCTGGTCTTCGTTCATTGTACACCGGTGTACAATTTTAGGTTTAGCATCATCTGGTCCTTGTGTGACTCTTAAGCATCACCACTCTCTTCATTCTCTCCACTGTGGCCAGAGTCTTAGCTTCATTCCCATAGCTCCCTGTCTCATCAGGAACTTTGCACTTGATAATCCCTATGTCAATAATTTATTTTTTTCTCCATTTCAACCCAATTAATACTATTCCTTCAAGCCTTAATTCTCTCTAATCTTACTATCAGGAGAATTCTCTAATTATTGGCACTTAAAATTATCTGTACCTTCCTTTATACTATGTTACAGTCTTGCAATTTGACATTTGTGCAGTTATTTGATTAATACTTACCTCCCAAACTAGACTCCATTCTCTAGGTTTAAGCTCACTACTGTATCCCAGTAGTTTACTCCATGTCTGATAAAGAGGCTACACTCAACAATATTTGATAAATGAATGAATAAATCATATCAGTACTGATAGTCAAACTGGATTATTGGGTGAAGTATATGGAAGGAAGCACTGGATTTAGTCCTAAAACTTTGCTCTAGCACTAAACAGTTACTAATTCATATGACCTCAGGGAAGTTACTTAACCTCTCTGAACCTCAGTTTGCTCATCTGCAAAAGCAAAGAAAAATGTGTGCCTTGCAAAATAATTGTGGACTCAAGCGTTATTACTACTAAAGCTCTGGGAAGGCATTCTCTGGAGACTTGAGGGCTTCTTAAGAAATTTAAAGCATGGGGCATTTATCTGGCTTTCTGTGCAGTCAAGGTTTTTCTTCTCTGGACTCTGTGTTCCCCAATCCCCTGTCTAGCCATAGTTCCCTTTCCTGAGCCCCTTCTTTCTGAAGTCTACTATAGCCTGTTTTCTTTTCTCCTTGACCATTGTAATACACTTACTCTTTCTTAGTCTGCTGTCCCTGAACCAAGGGGGAAAAAATCCTCAGAAGTTTTCCAGAGATTTTTATTTCTTGCTAAAGAAATTGAAATTGAAAGCATGTAGTAAGACTGGGGACTCCAGGGAAGACTGGCTACCAGCCAAAATGCCTCATAGAGGCACAGTGCTTTCGTGAACTGGCTGTGAGCCAGGGCCGGGCTATAGTTGTGCAGGCTCAGTGTTCCTGTATTCATCTCTCAGAAGCTGAGTCACATTAAGTGGTTCACAGAGATGCCTGTCTAAAGCTGAATGCCAATTGTGCTTCTTAGAAATAGAACAACAACTGTCTCAGGAGCCAGAATGTCTGTGGCCATGTGTTAGTTATATAGATTCACCGTATCTCCCTGTAGGAAAATCTGTATGGAACAAAAAATTATTCAGTGTGCTTTGAAAGGAGACTGCATTCAATACAAATAGATCTTAAAATGTATTCTTCAGGAATACTTTTCTCAGGATAGCTTGTGGCTGATATATGAGACAACATCCAACTCTGTTGGCTAAGTCTCCTTCTGTCTCTCTGAGACACTCTTTTATAAAATGCATTCATATTTCTGACAGCTCAGTCTTGCTATAGAGTCTTTATTTTTTTTTTATAAAGGTGACAGTGTATATTTCTGGATGACTCAATTTTTATTGACTTGTTATTTTAAACCACAAGGTATAATTTAACTTATTTTAAGTTCTTTGGTGTGTTTCCCATGGTATTTCCTATGTGAATTATCTACATTAGCAATGGCAAGAAAACAGTGATAAAGGAAAGGATCATGGAAAAGTTAAAGCTCAAATAATTGTAAATAGGACTTAGAATTCCTCCTTGTTTTGCATTCACATTCAGATAGTTCAGACCCTCTGTTTTACATATTTTTACAAGCCCCACCATTTTTCCTGGACTTCCACCTCAATCTTTGTTAAAGTGGACTTAGATTCAGTCCACAGAAGGGCAATCAATACTTAGTGGTAAGAATTTAACTTTTACACCAATGATAAAAGAAGTTCAGTTAAATCTCTGGGACTCCCAACATTCCTTCTCTTTTTTGGCATGTTTCTTAGCAGTAAAACAAAACAAAACAAAACAAAACAAAAAGATTAGGGGTGATATCATGAAACAATTTATGAAGGATTCAGAATCAATAGGGTTCTCTAAATGGAAGTTACATTTTTTCAAGATACAGTGAATATTGCAGTGGGATCACATACTATTCCCACAAAAAGTGATAATGGATTTCCCTCATATGATGGGAAAAATCAATGAGTACCATTGTTCCCTTGTTCCTTCAAAGCATCTAGGAGACACAGTCCTGTGCAGACTGTCATGCTAAGGAATGTACAACATGGTCATCATTTTGGACATATCTCTGAGCCTATAAAATATTGCATTGTAAAAACACCATTTAAATTATTTAGAATTCTAATAAGTCCAGTATCCTAGTGCTAGTGTCTGTTACTAAAATACGTAGTAGTTAAAAGTCTGCCAATAATTAGCCACAAGGCTTATTTTCTGTTTATGTGCACTTAGAATGGGTCAGGTACTGTGCTTAGCGTTTCAGCCTTAGCAAGTCATTTAAAATCCACAACAATCTTATAATATAGGTGATAAAGAAATTAAGGCTCCCAGAGGTTAAATAATTTGTGGTAGGTCACAATCTAGTAAAGATTTAATCCACACTTGAAACTGGCTGCTTGTAAATCTTGATCTATTAAGCAGTGCCCTACACTTTAACTCCATTCAAATGTAGGTAGATTCTAACTATCTGATTGTATTTCAGGTCCCCTCAGTTTACAACTAGCTCAGTCACTAAATCATTAACAGAAACTATTTGAATGCAACCACAACTACTGGTCTACCCTAAATTTTACTCTTTAAGAAAAAGGAGGAACTATACTTGCTACTTAAAAGAACTCAATAATACCCTGAGCCTGCCAATGCAAAAAAAAAAAAGAACTCAATAACGAATCCTGGATACTAACTATCAAACTTCAAATACCAATTTCATAAATATGGTGTTTGCCTATAGGTGGATATTTAAGAAACAAGAAATCTTTTGGCCTATATTGAATTCATCTTGACATGGTTTTAATCACAAATGCCAACACAAAAGAACTGATTTGGGTCAACGACATTAATGAATGGTACTGCAATTCCTAAAGGAAATAATAGGCAGATATCCTTCAAAAACAAGCTTAGTTTCTTTTTTCCTTCCTGAGAAGGCAGCCTAGTGTCACGAGATCCCAGGCCAGGAAAGTATCAGAGTAAAGAGTAGTTCAGTATGAATGAGAGATGAACAAATCATTCACACTGAATGAGAGATCAACAAACAAGAGAACATATTGAGAATAGCAGGGATCAAGTCTCTCATAGTTGATGCAAAGCAAGTACAGGTATGAAGATGGTAAAGCTAGAATAAACCCTATGGCTTGGCATTGGAACTGGGTGTCAGTGTGAACTCATGGTTTGCAACATACTGTCAATTCTCATTATTAGTGGTAGTTATGTTTCTATAAAGTTGTCACGAGCACTGAATAAGTGAATATTGAGTCATTGTTCTTAGAGGAAATACTGAGTCAGAGTCCTAGTAGCCTCTGGTCACAGTATTTTCCTCAAGTCAATACATAACCTTGTTTTATGCAGGCTTCTGTTTAAAAACACCTTATTTAATATATATTGTTGATTTATTTACATGGAATTCATGGTCAACAGCACTATCACTCATGCTTAAGCAAAGCTTATCTAATAAATGCATTTTCTCCATAAGGCACATGATAGCCTTCTTTTGCTTAGGAACACTAGACAACACTTCAACACTACATTGAGGGGCCATATTAAACAGCAAAATCACCAAAAAAAAAAAAGCACAAAAATGTAAAAAACATGGCACTAAACATACTGTGAAAATGACTCATTTCATATGAGATCTAAAACAAAAGAAGGCAGACTATTGCCTGGTTCAAGCTCAGCTCTGAATCTACACATTGAACAATTTGAACTTTTCATCCATGAAAGTGCTGTGAGTATTGATTTGGGGGTTACAAATAAATTTTAGTGAGTAGGTAAATCTGAGTCTGTAAATAATGACAATCAACTATTTTCCAATCTTTGCCCACTGGTAAAACCTAGAAGTGGTAAGATCTTGGTTTCTAAGCATCCCTAAAATAAATCAGGATAAAGGCTGATTCCAAGGCTGGGACAAAGTACAAGATGAAACTGGAAGCCCCTTATCAAAGCATTCTGAGGTATGTTAAGAGGACACAGGGTTCAGATTAAATAGGCTCTCAGTGCTCAAATGTGGGAAAAATTAAACAGCAAAATAAATAATAACAGTAATGAACCATAATTCATTGAATAAAATAGAATTTTCCTCAGTCCACACAATATAAATAATAAATATATAAACAAGGAGAAGAAAACCATCTTTCATAAAGGAAAATGCCAATTAGTAAAAGAAGAAGGAATGATGGAATTAGAAAATCATCTTTTGGCAACCATCACAGTAAATAATTCAGGCAAGAAACCAGAAAATGTGCTAAAATTTGTGGGAGAAAGTAGATTGCAGAATGGAATTTTTATACACAGTCTCAAAATATCTTCCCACAAATAAACTTATTAATATACATGGTGACAAAGTAACTTTAGATTGGAAAATTCTGGCAGACATCATATTAATCAAATAATCAAAGTTAACAATACCAAAAATGGGTGTTATAGATATCGTCTGGCACTTGATAGGATGCAATGGGTAGAACACAGCAGCAGTTCTGTGAAATTCTGTGATTATATATATATATATTTAATTCTAATAGTAAGGGAATATCAGAAAAACCCAAATAAGAAAATTCTACAAAATGTCTGGCCTTTCAAACGTCAATTGAAAATCAAGAACAGTTCCAGACTGAGGGGGATTAGGATGAAATGACAACTGTTTGCAACATATCATCCTGGATTACATCCTCTTTCCTAAAAATGATAACTTTAGGACAATTGGTAAAATTGAATAAGTCTCTGGGTGCTTCACATGAAGCAAATGAACTCCAAATGGGAGTTCCTTGTACCATTCTCATAAATTTTCTGCAAGCTTAAAATAGTCTCTAATTTTAAAAAATGAACTATGAAAGGAAGAAACAGCAATGGTTTGGTGAAGCAACCTGGCAGCAAGCCTCAGAAGCTGAGTACAGAGAAGGTAGTTTATAAAATAAGACACTGAGAGAATGCCAACTCAAAGCAGTATTCTATAGAACATTCCCTCTTCTATCAGCATCTGCAGATTTCATCTTTAAAATACTGCTGTGTGAGGGAGTTTAAACTACCACAGAATGCATATAGATATATCAAACCTAGCAAAAGACAAGCTTGCAAGGTAAGAATTCAATAAGCTTTAGTCTGTGCCAATGACCAATTATGCACAGTTCGCATAAAACCACAATTGCAGGAAAATCTATAATAGTAGCTGGAGGGCTTAATATGTTCCACATTTCAGTCTTTCTAAATGCACAGCTCCTCCTTCTCAATCTTCTGGTTCAACACAGATAAACCAAACTTAAAATCAAGTGAGTAAGCATTTTCTAAAGGCAGGTTTTATATACTTTCGAAAGGTATTATATTCAAGCGTCAATTTCCCAGTTCACTTCCTAGGCAAACGTGAAATCTCAGAAAAATCTGTTATGACAAAAACCTCTTCTGAGAATCCATGATGCTGCTGTATAAAATACACCATATTATAGTAAAAGAAAGAAAAGCTTTAAATTCAGACTACTTTAAGCTAATTTTAATATGAGTGTGTAGAGATGGTCTGGTCTCGTACTTATATTTAATCAATAGGTTAAGAAGCATGATTATTTTCTCCTCTTCATACTAGTGTCCTGCCTTATCTAAGAGTTATATATTTTTTCTTTCTTTTTAAAATTACTCATAGTCCTTTTTTCTGTTCCCTTTTCCTCTAAGTGTTTGCTTTATGACCAATGCATTGTTTTCTTGGCATTTACTACAAATGGCTAGAAAATGAGGAAAATTCTGTAGACCTCAAAATAGCAAGTGATAATTTGGTCAACAGCTATTCTGAAATTGTTTTGGAAGGCTCCTGTTAAAAAGACAGAGATTCAGTGAAAATATACAGGTCTCTCTTTCATCTTTCATTAGCCAATTAACCATTTGGTTCACATATCCTTGCAAGCATGGGCAATATAGCTCTAAAGTGATAAATGCAAAAACAATGGAAGGAAAAAAACATATGGGAAGATAGGAGGCCATTAAGACCTCACACATTTTTGATGCTTCCAGGGAACTGACCTTACACTTTTTGGACTCCAGTGAAGGAAAAACAAGTTCTAAGAATACAGCATAAAGGGTAACAAGGAAGTAAAGAAGCAATGAAAAGGAGACTTTTATTCCTACTATGTGTTGTTCTCGTTACTCATCCTGTATCACCTATAATTGGGACCTTCAATTCAACTCTTAACAAAGTTACCTCTGTCTGTAAATTTCTCCTTCATCTAGCCATCAAATCTGGTTTACACACCACAGTGACCTCTCATATAATGAATCTACTTTACACACTGAAGACATGGTGATTTTCCTGATTATGCTACACACACACACACACACACACACACACACACACACACACACACACACACAGAAACACAGTCCACGTTTCCAACATTCAAGGCTTTCTACTACAATTTGGATCCAATCAATCTTCACTACTTTACTTATTTTTTTTTTAATTTCTCTCCTGCTACCCTCACTTTTCCAGAAAAACTGACCTACTTGCTGAAAACCTATGCATTTAATTTGTTTATATGGTTATTTTGTTCCTTTGACCTTATTTTAAATTTCTGTCCTCTTCATATCTGCATGCCCAGGTTTTATCTATCTTTTAGGAACCAGGACAAGTGCCACTTTCCCTGATTTTAATAGCTAGAAGCAATTCCATACTTTTTGAAATCTCAGTGTACCAAATATGGTTCATTCCTGGGAAGTTTTACATTTCGTGCCTCATTTTGTAGTTATTTTGGAGCTGGTCTCTGGCCTATTACATTGTGGGCACCGGAAAGAAAATTATATATGGGTGTAAGATATTTCCTATCTTTGATGCTTCATGCATAACAGATATTCAGTATCTATTTGTTGAAAGAAGAAAGAAAACAAGAGAGTGAATGTCCTGAGGAATAGGTATGGTTATATTCTTTAAATATTTTTAAGTGGTTTATATTTTAATTCAACACCCCACTAATGGGAAGTAAGGCACTTCAGAAGATGTTTCTATTCCATTGTACGTTTTCTGGTTAGGTGCGTCTAAGCCAGGATGACCGTATTGCGTCCTATAATATTTATAGGATGCCTATTGTGGTTAAGTCCTGTCCTTGGCAATTATACCACCAAATAAGAAAGACGAGACTTCTGCTCTCAAGGAGCTTGTATTGTATAACAGATAACAGTGAGAGGTGGCTGAAATCATACTTGTTAATAAGTTAGCAAGAAAATACAGATAATAAAAAAACCCTGTGAAGAAAATACAAGAGGATGATGCGATAGAATGCTGGCATGGGGTATAGTAGATATTCCTTTAGACTAGATGCTTGGAGAAGGCTCCTGTGATGGGGGAACATTTAAGCAGAGTTCAGGATGCTGAGAAAGAGGACTGCAGTGATCTGGAGGACTGTCAGTACAGGCAGAGGGAAACTCTATGACAGTCACCAATTCAGGATGAGCTTTGTTTGGTAAGAAATGATAAAGGTTGGGATCTGGTGCACTATGGGAAGAGAAGTGTAGATGTGGCTTGAGAGTTGGGTAGAGGCCAGATTAGGTAGGGTCTTGTAGATCAGAGTAAGGTGAATGGATTTTATTTTAAATGTAATGGACATTCAACAGATGGTTTCATGAATTGAGATGACATGCATGACATCATTTTAGAATGCTTTCTAGGTGAAGGATGCTATTATATAGGGCCAACAGTAGAAGCTGGGAGGCTCATTGGAAACTTAGTAACCAATGGTGGTGACTTGGCTTTGGCCAGGACAGGGGGACTAGACACAGAAAATGAATGACTGATTTCAGGTTATATTTTGGAGGAAGGGTCAATAGGAGTAATTGAAAGTCAGATGTGTGAGGAGGAGGTGATTGAAGGAGAACCAAATGTGAATTAATTCCAATTTTTTCCTCATAATCTCTCACTCCAATAACCATGAATCCTAACAGCTAGTCTCGGCAGCACTTTTACGAACTACCACAATTTTACTAACTTCACAATTCACCTATTATATTCTTGCACAATGATTGGGTCATACCATTGTAAATTTGGATGATGACGCAAAATTCTGCCTTCTACCAGGCAAATTCCAACACATTCTTTAAATCTCATCTCCTATTTTTAAAATTTTTTTGCAGGGGCAGGCACCAGGGATTGAACCCTGGTCTCCGGCACGGCAGGTGAGAACTCTGCCACTGAGCCATCATCTCACCACCCTCACCTTTTATTTTACCTCCTCTATAAAGCTGTTGTTGACTCCACTTCCATGTGAGACTTAGGAAAACTCTATTTCCTACATTATTTTATATGTTGCATATACTTCCATAATAGCAATGATTTTATATTTTAAATTATAATCTCACCATTATCCCCAACACACTGAGGTCATAGGGGGCAGAGACTTTATTTTTAATCATTACATTTCCTTCTAATTAATATTGGTAAATTAGTGATGGGTACATGAATGAAAAGGTATTTGGTGATATCCCTCGTCCTAAACAATAACCATTCTAACACTTTCTTAATAGCTCCGGTGGTCATCTTAACACTTAAAAAGGCAGCCTATTCCAATTTCAGATAGCTCTAATTTGTTGGAAATTCTTAAACTGAGATATAACTTTTTACAGATTTGTGCTTTTTTATCTTAGGTCTATCCATTCTTCAACAGATAAAGATAATAAATTTGAAACTGCATCTATCACATAAGAGTGAATAATAATTGAATTACAAACCCACAGACTATTCTTACTAGATAGGAATTTGACTAATATAAAATCCATTAACGTCCAGAACCCAATATTATACTTATAGGGCTCTGAATATTCAATTCGTAAGAATGAGTATTATGAAGCATATATTAGAGACACAGAATGAACAATTAATATGTAGTATGACCTAGAAATGGGATAGAAGAGGAAAAGAATCACCATTAGCCTTTGAATTTCAATCCCATATATATATGTCATTTAATTATCTCTAAATATTCTGTACATATCCATATGTACAGAATTGCATACATATCATATACAATTATATGACATATACTATGTATATATGTTTTAATTTATACTCGTTAATAGCAATTAAGTTATTATCTTAACTCATTAGCAATGAGTTCTGAGAGAGAATTTTCCAAATTTACTATTGACATTTTCCCAGCAAGAATTTTCTCAATTACAAGACCAATTATGTCTATACATACAGAAAGAATCAATAAATGAAGGAAGTCATGTTGTAGACTGATTAAAAGAAAACTATCAGACAGACTTGGTTTCAAAGGCTAGCTCTTGGTAGCTCTGTGACCTTAAAAGTTATTTTTATTATGATTTGAAATCTCTGCTTCTTTATTTCTATGAAATGGGGAGACTATTCCTTTGGGGGGAATTACGATGAAATTTAAATGAAGAAATTCATATAAAGCTTGCAATACAGAAATTTTCACTAAGTAAGCACTCTATATAAACATTTTTCATAGGCAACTGAAAAGTTTGAATACTGACTACTCTACCTGGAGGGGATTTATAATATCATTTATGAAATTATTATGAATTGATAAAGACTTCCAGAAGTTTTTGCCTCACTTGTAGACTGTGATGTGAAGTCTTCATATTAGATGGTTTTATTTTCAACTCTCTTATAGTACAGACAATAATAAATGCAATAATTAACATTTAAAAGTCATTTACTCCCAATCTGGGTCTGTGCTAAAACTTTTATGTGAATTATCATATTTAATCTTAAAATATCACAATGAGGTAGGTATATTCATCAGCCACATTTTAAAGGCACGGAAAACTAAAGCTTGGAGATAATATACATACTTTCATATTTAACAACACTTACATGAAGTTTACGATGAGGCAGGAACTGTTCTAAGCCCTTGTGCCAGTTTGAATCTGTTGTGTACCCAGAAAGCCAAGTTCTTCAATCCTCATTCAATATTGCTGGGTGGGAGCTTTTTTATTGTTTCCATGGAGATGTGACCCACCCAGTCAAGGTGGGGTTGCTTATTGCAGCCCTTTAAGAGGGAACCATTTTGGAAAAAGTTTAGAACTGACAGAGCCCACACAGCCAGAGATCTCTGGAGATGCATAAGGAACATATTCCCAAGGAAGTGTTATGAAAGGAGAAGAGCAAGCTAGCAGATGTCGCCATGTGCCTTTCCAGTTGACAGAGGTGTTCTGGACTCATGGACTCTTCCTGAATCAAGGTATCTTTCCCTAGATGCCTCAGTTTGGACATTTCCATGGCTTTAGAACTGTACACTTGCAACTTAATAAATTCCCTTTTTAAAAAGCTGTTCTGTTTCTGGTATATTGGATTATGGCAGCTTTTATGAACTAAAATGGCCCTTTCTAAATATTAAATCATTTAATTTTCAAAACAGCCCTGTAAGATAGGTTCTAGTATTATCATTCCCATTTTAACATGTAGGGAATCAATGCTTGAACTCTTTAAATATATTCCCAGTTGTCACAGGATTGATCAATGGCAGCATGAAGATTCTACTCCAAGCGACCAAGCTCTAAGAGCCACCTTCTCCACCATCACATGTAACTTTCTGAACAATGGTAGAGGAAGTTAGATTCTGCAGCCTGTATACCTAGCTTCTCACTTACATTCCCTTACTTTAAACATCATCTTTTTTTAAAGATAGCAAAAAACACTCAATGAAGTTAGAGAACTTGTCAAGGTCACTCAGCTGGCCCCCACTATTCACCACTAGGTGTGCTGCTCCTATCTTGGAATAGTTAAAAGTTATATTTCCAAATGGAAACCACTAAATATATATCCATTAGAGACTTTATGGTAAACAAAAAACCTATTACTACTTATAGAAAGCAGTCTGCTGAGATGGTAGGTGTATTTTTCCTGCTTAGATTTGTACTTTACTATGAAATTCATTTGTGATGTTCTAAAATGATTGACATTTTCACAGAAAATATTTGAGATCCACAAGTGTTCTGAATATGAGATATTCAGCATTTCATTTTTTTAAAAGATTTTTGAAATGCATATTAAAATGGTGACATCTTAAATTCTTTGTTAGATTGGGACCCTGGAATCACAAAGAGGTACAGAGGTCGAGCTGATCCCAATGCAAAGACTAACTGAATTATCACCACTGAAGTCAGAATAGCAAGATTTAAATGTGGGGTCCCAAGAGCTTAAATGAATATTTTTGTTTTGGTGAGTACATAAAGTCCCAGAGAAGTACTTCTTACATTTTCTGTTGGGGTGGGGAGAGGAGGGAGGAATCATCCCAAATATGTTTTTTTCTTTAAAAAGAAACCACACTTAAATATAATATGTTTGTAACTGGATTGCCTTGACTCTTTCTTAATTATAATAGTCCATGTTCCTCATTCAGTAAGTTTCTTCCCTACTGTTTAACTGTCATGCCAGTCTGCTAGGAGGATGGAAAAAGGGGCACAAACCATTACCCTCTAGATCATTTCCTTGCTGACTGGCTAGTGAATAAAACTGGAGGCACAGTGATAAGCAATTAATTGATTGATCAAAACAAATCACAACTAAAAGGTAAAGTGCGCCATTTTTATAACTGTGTAAGGAATATACTTATCTTAAATGTAACATATTTATCTATTTCAATAAATACAAACAAAATAAAATAAAAATGCAAAATAAAATAAACAAGTAATAAATAAATTACAAAAATAATTGCAAAAAAAAATACAAAAATAATTTTACCTGGCAACATATGCCTAGCTAAAGACAATTAATAAAAATTTTATGTTGGGAAAGCAATGCCTTATAAACAGCATTTAATGAACATTTACAATGTGCCAGAATATAGATTAATGCTTTATGTATATTATGCCTATTAATCCTCCCAACTCTATGAGGTAGATAACTCTCATTCCCAGTTGACAGCTGAGGAAAGTTCAGATAAGAGCTGTTAAGGAACCTGCCCAAAGTCATATAGCTGGGAAGTGGCAGGGTTGAGAATTAAATCTGTCTGATACTAGAACCCAAGTCTTTAACTACTAGGCTATACTCTCTGCTAACAACAACAAAAACCTGTAAATTCTATAAAACACAGAATTACTTTAAAAGACTAATAATAATAGTAATGGTTATAAACAGAAGAGAAAATCATGACCTCCAGGATCTATCCTATCTCTGATACCAGTTAGGTCAACTTTTGAGGGTCTCAATTTCTTAAAATAACAAATTATACTAGGACTAGATTATATTGAAGGCCTTTTCCATACTAAAATTCCACATTAAATCTAGTCCTCTATCTTCAGAATAAAACATTGCTCCAAAATGATTATAAAAGATGGCTTCTGCAGCCTTTATTTTTGCACCGCGTGCATGCAGACCTGTCGACGTGCTTGCAACTATGGACCTTACCTATAAATGAATGGAGCCACGGTGGCAGTATTTGGGTGGCTATGCTGCTGCTGCTGAGGGAGCTGGACAGCACCATTTCCTGTGCTCTGTCCACTGCTTTGTGCCACTGGCAGGGTATAGGAACCAGGAGAACCTTGACCAGTTTCCTTCCCTTCCAAGGGAGCAGGGCAGTTGGATGTGCTTGCTTTCTCACTGGTTATGGGCTTAGGTAAAGACTGGGAAGGGCTTCCCTTGGTAGTCCTGAATTTTTCAGACTCTTTGCTTGTTGCACTGCCAGGTGAAATGGTTTGCTTGGCTGTCGGCACCTTTGAGCCTGGTTTTGGAATCCCACTGGAAGATGGGATTAAGCTTTCCTTCTTGGCTGCAGTTGTCTTGCTACCCTTTGGAATCAAGCTTGCAATTTTAGAGGTCTTTTTTGGAGCTGATTCCGTCACCTGATCCTTCTCTTCCTTGACTGATTTTTCAGTACAAACTTTATTTTTGTCCCTGCTCTTTTCCTCTTTATCCTTTGGCTGTAGCAAAGACTTTTTATTGCTGAGATTTTTGCTTCCAGCCTTTGGAGGAGCCAATTTAGGTGACACTTTAGGGCTGCTATTTGTGGAGCCACCACTATTAAGACCACTGCTGATACCCTCCAATTCTCCAGATTCAGAATAGGCATCGTCATCCTTCCCACCATCACTCAGTCCTGAACTGGGAGACTGTGGGGGCCGTAAAGCAGTCCGGGCATTGACCAGCTTGAATTTTTCAAGCATGGATTTCTGTCCCGAGGTTACAGATTTGGCCCCTTCTGAGACAGGTGGCTTCAGTCTGTCTGAAGATGGTGGGGGAGAGGTGGCTGGGCTCGACTGCTTTACGGTCAGCATGGTAGAGGTTGCACTGTGCTTGACATTCATGGACTTGCTGCGCCAGGGCTTGCTGGCACTCGGAGAAGGGATGGCGGAGGCAGGGGGCTGCCCAACAGTGCTGGGAGGCTGCATGTTGCCATTTACACCTGAAGATGGTTGAGGTCCTTTGGAGGAATCTGGAGAATAAAAATAAAAAGAATGATTAGTTTGAATCACTTATATCAAACCATTAAATATTTGCTAAATACAGATGCATGGAAGCATCTCTCCTCTGAAATGAAAACAGACGTCCTCTGTGGCATCAATCACATTTATATATATTTTTTGCACCATATATCAACAATAAAGAGTAGTTGACTGGCAGTGATTTTTGAAAAAAGTTGTGTTTTTTTTTTTTACCCCTCTGAAATGATTTCCACTCAAATGGATTTTGCTAGCTACAGATATGTAAAGATGAATAAAGCAACATTCTCCAGTTTTTCCAACTACTACTATTGCTCATACCAGTAATGGATATTCCATATTACCTTGCAAAAATGTTTTATAACGAATAAGAAGAAATTACTTTTAGCTACAGAAAGTTTAGTTTACTATTATCTGATTAAATATGCTTATGAATAATTTAATTTTTGTAAACTATTTTCATTTGTACAATAGTAGCATTGGAATTTATGTCTCTCTGTGTGGGATAATCTACTGAGCACTTTACACACATAAGTTAATCATTCTAACAGCAGAATGAGCTGTCTATCACTGTCATCATCCCCATTTTACAGGTGAAGAACCTGAGCCAAAGAAAGACTAAATAACACAGCTTGGGTGTGAACTGATATCAGAGCCTCTACTCTTAACCAGCACACCTACAGCATACTGTAGTGATGTGAACAAATTTTAAATTCTAATAGAAAATCAATCTACTTTCTGAAAGCTAAAGGAAAATAAGTTCTCCATCATCGAAATACTTTACAAAGTAATAGTGTTTGCTTAATTTCCATTCAGAAGTTACATTACGACATGGATTTTTACATAATTGTTCTTGCAATGATTAATGCCCGATTTAGGTTTAAGCATGAAGAACTGAAGGAAAGTAGGAAATTTATAACATGGTATAGAGTAAAATAAGGAGTGATCCTGGAGCTAAAAAATCTCAATTTAAATGTTAACATTTAGGTACTGTGTAATTCTGTTTAAGTCATTTAAACTAATCAAGAATTTCATTAACCATGAATGCCTCTCTTTTTTATCTTCTGTGCTTGTGTGTGCAGGTGTGAGCAAGTTCAGATGTTGCAGAGGAGATTACATAAGATATTGCATATAAGAATGCCACCATCTGGCACTGTTAATATCCTAGATATTGACAAATCAACAGAAAACTATTTTTGCTGAAATGCCTATTAGAGGTATTTTATAAAGAATATCCATTTTCATAATATTTAAGAACTGGGCATCATTAAATTTCATTAAGCATTTGTAAAGGTAACCTGCAATGCTCTTACTTTAAAATGTTTTCTTCAAAGATGTCAAAATGCATGATATACAATATATAATCAAGTCAGTTGATATGGAATAACAGTTGTACTCATTTTTCAGAAGAGGAAATGGAGCCACACCAAAAGAGGAAACAATAAAGAACTTAAAGATAGGTAGAGAGGTCAAATTACTAGTTGAATTTTTGCATGAGTTAGACAGGTTTTCCTTTCAGAAAATAATTTTGTCTTAAATAACATAGTATCGGTGAAATTTCTATTAATAATAATATCATAGACAAATGCATTTTATATAAAGTGTTCCCATACAACTGTGTATACAGACATTGACTTCTAATTCTCACTACCCTTCTGTGCTGGTTTGAATCTGCTGCATATCCCAGAAAAGCGATGTTCTTTAATCCTCATTTAATATTGCTGGGTGGGAGCTTTCTGATTATCCATGGAGATGTGACCCACCCAATTGTAGGTGGTAACTTTTGATTAGATAGTTTCCACGCAGATGCGTCTCCACCCAATCAAAGTGGGGTTTGCTTACTGAAGCCTTAGAGGGAAGCATTTTGGAAAAAGCTTGAGTCCACACAGCCAGAGACCTTTGGAGATGAAGGAAAACACCACCCAGTAGCTTCATGAAACAAGAAGCCAGGAGAGAGAGCTAGCAGACTTGCCTGTGTACCCTTTCAGCTGAGGAAAGAACCTGAACTTCATTGGCCTTTCTCGGGTGAAGTTAACTTCTTGTTGGCACCTTAATTTGGACACTTTCATTGCCTTGCTTTAATTGGAATATTTCCATGGCCTTAGAGCATGTCAACTTAATAAATTCCCCTTTTTAGATGCCATTCCATTTCTGGTATATCGCATTCCAGCAGCTTGCATACTAGAAAACCTTCTATAAGTCATTTCAATTGCAAAAATGAATACAAGTCTGTACAGATACACTCCAGATTAAAATGTAAAAGTTCAATACCTAAAAAATTCTTCATGGTACTACTGAAATTTTTAAAGCACCTCATGATATATTGATCTTTCAGTATTCATGTAAAGCATATAATTACATCCATGTCTGGAATATCTATAGCTATTCATTGGGCTCATACACAAACACCAAGGTGTTCTGAAAAACAGTAGGTGTGTTAACTAATTCAAGAAAAATGAACCCAACCAGCTTAAAACTTCTAGTTTAATATATACTTTCACTTTCCATGAGTGCATTTCAATCCTTTATTATCTGCGTTATAACTATGGGTAATTCCAAATTTATTTCACTCTTTTAGAGTATGTGATCATTGCTTTAGAATTTGAATGATTATCATAGTGGACAGAGCACCTTGGCTCTGTAGAAATGCTACCAAGTATTTTTTCTAGATAAATTTCTATTACTTGGCCAAGTCTTAGCTTTGACCTCACTTTCTTTGAAGAAAACATTACCCTACCCCCACCTTTGGCCACTGTATCATAAAATCTGGATCAGGTGGCTTTTCTATAATTTTTTAATGACTTATTCTTTCCTTTATTATAGCCATTATTACTCTGCTGTAAGTGCCTATTCCCTACACTACACTGTATATTCCACAAAAGCAAAGAGTTGGCCTGTTTTCACAGTTTTATCCTATGCATATTCCCCACTATGTTCCGGGCACTGAACTAAGTATTTAAATTATATTAATGCAATTAATCCTCCCAGCAACTGGATGACGTTTTCAATATTAACCCCATTTTACACACAAAGAAACTGAAATATGACGAGTTTAAATAACTTGGCCATACTACAAAATTTGTGACAAAATTGACAACTTAGCTTGGATGCTGAGTCAATTCTATAAACTATTACACTATTTCCTCAAAAGTAGAAGGGTAATCTCAATGGCTTATCAGTTGCAATAATTAATCCTTGAATATAGAAACAGAGCCCAACAAAAATAGTAAGTGTTAAATTATTGCTGCTGATAAGATTATAGCTGTGAACTTTATTCCTCAAGTACCCAGATTCAAATGGAAACTTTGTCTCCAAATAAAATGAATTTCATCAACTGCAGCAAAATGTGAATATACTCATGCATTTCACACAGTGACCTCACTGTTTTACTGATCCTGTCTGCCATATATCGCTCTATTTTTCTACTCTTTTCAGCAACGCTAATCAATGCTATTTAGTTCCTTCTATGTATAGAACTCTAGGGAGAACATCTCATTGGTTACTTTATGCAAAACACTCACTTCAAAATACAAAATAAGCTGGTTAGGAGAAAGAAAGCAGATTCATAAAAGATAAATACCACGACATGCCAAATACAGGTGGGTGACAAAGTGGTAGAGAAGATCAGAGTTGAAAGAGGGCTGTAAAATCTTTTATCTTGATCAAGACAAGATAAAAGAGGTTGAAGGCATTCAAGGCAGGAGGAATATTAATAAAACTTTTTTAAGGAACTATGTAAAAGTTTATGCTCTTTATTTATGTATGAAAATATTCACATACGAATACTGGGATAAAAATTTGGAGAGATGTGGCACTCAAAAAAAATCTGAGGCTATTCTGGTGGGAACGTTAAGAGGTACATGATGGCTGTCATATTGAATTCATCTTAACTTTCTTACGCTAATCTCAAATGTTATTTGCCATATTTCATATTATATAATGAACAAAATTATAGTAATAATTATTACAACCATAATAACACTAATTGACATTTTATTAAAGCCTCTTTAAACTTTTTCACATTAGTGTTCATTCACAGCAACCTTAAAAGGGGGAAAGAGCTCATATTTCTAATTCACATTTGTGGAAACTGAAGCTTGGAGAGACTAAGAAACTTATTCAATGATGCACAATTAGCGAGGGGAATGTGGTGGAGTTAGGATTTCATCCTACATTGTGTGACTCTAGATCCCAAACTCTTATAATTGTCCTAGAATGATGGACATTCTAAATGTTGAACACAGTGGTTCTCAAATTTTAATGTGCGGGGATCCTATTAAATGTGTGATTCAGCAGGTCTGCAGTGGGTGCTGAGATTCTATATTTCTATCAAGCTTCCAGATGATGTCAATGCCGCTGGTGACAGATCATGATTTGAGTAGTGAGGGTTGAACCGACTCACCAATCTTGGCAATTGCTGACATCCTCAGTTGTAAAGGGTCATTTCATGTGACAGTGCCCTAATTAACTAAAATCTTGAAATGTTCCATAGCTGCTCAGCATTAATATGATCCATCCTTTGAACTTTCAGAATCTTGGCCTGCTCTGAATTCACTTGAGAGCTTGGCAGTTTGGGGTAGGAATTGCTAAAAACAAAATGAGCCCAGGTTTTTGCAGCATCCTTCTTTATCATCACTTGGGCTACAGATCTAGTTTTCTTGCAAGCTGTGGATCTGTAAGGAGACTGAAAAGCAGAGACATCCCAGCCCTGTGTGCCTGGGAGCTGAGGTAGAGATGAGAGGAGGGTGTGGAAGGGATCCAGTCAGGATGCTTTTTAAGCTTGTTGATGCACAAGGGAAGTGGGAGAGGGAGCTCCTTCCTTAGAAAGGGAAAATAAGCTGAGGATATTGGCTAGATAGAAGGTTTCAGAAGTTCAGGTGGGAAGAGGAATTTCAATGACACTAATTCCAAAAATGAGATGAGGGAGAATGCAAAATTACGACGTACAATACAGTCCACTGCCATAGCTATAGAATGGTTCTCAGGTGCTTCTCAGAGCTCAACTAAGAATCTGTCTCCAGCTTGTCTTTATATAGTAGCAATGAGGTGACTGAGGCTTCATTAAGAGGGTAAACCACAGGTCACTGTGCATCAGGAATGCAATGGCCAACAAGGCTCTTTGAACTCCTTACAATAAAGGCTACAAAACAGCAACAGCTGAAATGGCAGCATCTGCAGCACCCACAGAGTGGAGACAGCCACACATTCTAGTCTCTCTGGTATTCCTATATTCAACATACAAAAGCTTGGCCTTGCTGGTATTTTCTTGAATGTTGATAACTCATTTTCTCATTATGTATGAGTTAGTTTCTGGGTATAGGAATAAAAATAGATATATAATGTGTGTCTTCAAAGATGTTCCTGAAATGACTTCTATCTCTGCTACAGTCCTATCTCTTGTCTCTGGCCCACAAATAGCAATTTCTCATTCTCTGTCCTCTCCTTCTCCTCTTCTTCCACTAAGACCTCCACTACCACCAAATAATGTTCTTTATCAACTGCTTACCTTATTCCAAAAAGCTCTCCATGCATGATTTCTTATTTAAACTGCAAGAATCTTCAGTATGTTAGGATTTCTCGTTAGAAATGAGAAAACTGAGGCTTACAGAGAGAGTGAGTAACTTCTTTCAAATCTCAAATATAGATAAACTTGGAAAAGACAAAATCCAGTTGGGAACGCAGGTTTATGTGACTCCAAAATTTGGGAGCTTTTGACCATCTCCTCCTTTCACCTGTTAGCTGCATACCCAGAAATTCTGCTGATATAATTCTAGAAAGCCACAGGTTTGTCACACCGGGGAAAGTTAATTGGGAAACTCCTGAAAGCATGTTTTCTTCCCTCCTTGGTGAGCAGAATATAAATGGGGAGAACATCACACAAAATGCCCCCTACTCCGTAAATTAAATATTGCCTTCCTGTGCACTCTACTTTCATCCATTCATGCTTAGTTGATGTGAGAACAGATGTTAATTCATACTCAGAAGACCTCTATACTCACAATTAATTTTTTTATCTCATCTTGCAAATAAATGACATTTAGATCTTGAGAACAGGCCAGCCCTATTCTAAAGTTCGTACTTTAAGTCAAGTGCAGCAGTGGTAACAAATGTATAGGAAGTTTAGGCCGTGACATTTCTCTATGTCACTTCAGTTAGCGTTAGAGTTAGTATCATGCTTCCAGCAGTGCTATTCGTCTGACAGATTCATGAACGTAGGAAACATCTTGAATCTCTTTATCTTTTCTCCTTCCTGAATAGTATATTGCTTAGTTGAGAAAAAAACAGATTTCATCTCAGAAATACACAAAGTGACAACAACAGTGATAATAACAGCAGATTTCTTTTTAAAGTAATCATGGGGTGACAGGCATTGTGCTCATTTGTACAGACATGGTCTCTGCTGAGCATAGGACACATGAAAAGTTACAGAACACTGTGGAAGGAAGGAAATTATTAAGCAGTGTGGTTGTGGAAATCACTTTATAAATAATTAATTTAGACTCTCATTTCACAATAACATACCAGAACATTTTGAGATATTCATAAAGTTGAAGAAAATAGCAATCAAATCCAAACAAGACTTGCTCCCAAGTGGCACCTTTTAAACTTTACTGAACTGCCTTCCATAAATGTCTACTTATGAGGTGCCTCAGTCATCAGTTTCATAATGACTCAACAGAAACATGAATGGGGTAGGGATTCTGGAGGGGCTGTCCATTCTGCTCATGCATATGTTGTACCATTTCCAATGTTAGAGTGCCACTTTGTGGAGTGTGGTGAAATCAAGGGATGCTATCATTCACCAGCTGGTTTCAGGAAAGTGTGTAATCTAGTCATGTATAATATGTATACATCTTAATATGTGTGCATGTATATACAAACATACACAATCAACTATATTTTAATTATATTGCATGATACATGTGCCTAATTATGTTATCTCATGAAAATCCCCCAAGATTAACCTGAAACTATGATAACTTGACATATTTTAAGCTTGTATAAGAATTAAGGAAATGAAGCAAAAACTCAATACAATAATTATCAGCAAAGCAATGCAATAACCACCTCCTTGAAAATAAAATAAAACAATGTAGTCCCTTGACCTTATAGTAATTTCACATTAAGTTAAACAAATACAAAACAGAAAAAATGCTTAAGAACTAGATACCTAAGTTTAAGGTGACAATGAACAGCTAAAATTTCACTGCTAATGCAAAATTCCTTCCAGTTTTATAAAATGTAACTACAATGCTGCTGAATTCTTGGCATCAACAGTGTTAAGAGTGTAGCTGAAATTAAACTCCTCTAGGCCAGAAGTCATTTCACCAGAATCCATGGGAATAGAAAGAAATTCCCTTTTCCTGTTGAGGCTCTAGAACACTGTAAGAATCACCTGGGAAAAACAGTAAAAGGATGCCCTTTGGTGCCGTGGCATGTTTCTTAGCAACATGAAAAACACCTCTCTACTAACAAATTCTGGAGAGAGTGTTTACAAATCATAATTCAGAAACTGGATTCCAAATAAAGCTAGGGATATTTACATTTCTAATGTAAATACTAAACTTATGGAATCTTTCAGATTTATAGCCTAGATTTTATAAAACAAGTATGATGCATGTTAAAAAAAATTTGCTTCAGGCATACAAAGTGGATATGCCAGAATATGGTTTCTCGCAGTCCTGATTTCCAGTAAACAGGTATTTCTTTTTTTACAGGCTGTATCTGTCAAGAATATTCTCATAGGTCATATAGGTGAATTGATAAATGCTGGTGTCAAAACATACTATTCATTGTCAGTTTCTAAATGACAGGTCATCAAGAGGAGAAACTGAAAAACTCTAAAAAAAATACTTCGCTAAAAATTATGCTATCTTTATTTCACCATGTGTTCTGAAAATTTGTACCCATATTCCACTTCAATAAAATAGAGATGGCATGACATGCTATTGTAACATTCCTATATCAGCCTTCTCTGAGCATGATAATCTAAGGCAATTGTTCAATGATATTTTTATTCATTTGGTGAAATGAGCACACTGTTTTTTAAATTGCATTATTATTAAAATTATATTAGATATATCTTTTGAAGTATGTCTTATAATTCTCTTCTAGTTTCCTTTCATTAGATAAATCCCACAATTTGCAAAGAAGCGATTTTTTTAAAAAGCATGCATTTGAAAAGTTTCTGTATTTTCAACAGTTTTTTTTAAATAGTGAAGTTGCTTTAGTTCTGAATATACTTTTGCAATCTGTTATAAATTCTAGATATACAAAAATTGATTTATATTACTAGTCAGCTAAGACTTGTTAAGAAAGTAGAAAATGTATGTCTGCTCAGAAGCATTCAGAGAACAGATTACAGAGGATTATTTAATCCTTCAAGGAAAACGTCTTAATTTATTAAATTTAAGTGTTACCAATTTCTAATAACTGAAACAGAATAGGAGATAGACTAGAATACTCAAACTGTTGTTTTCTGAATTCTCTCATTCTAGTACTGTAACCTTTGAAAATGTTGTTTATTTTCCAGTTTAATTGGCCATATCCGGGATATACATGTGAACTAGTTTGTTACAGAGATCAACCTGTCAGCAGGTAGGATCTTATATTTTAAATAAGTTGTGCTACCACTACAAATATTAATGTCAAAAAAATTAAAATCAAACATTTTTGTCAGAAAAAGACAATGTTTCTTTCAAATAGTAGAAAGAAAAAATTACATTGTTTTATATGCAAGGTTTATTATTGCTTTGTTTTTACAATTTAGTATTTTGGAAATATAAACCAGCACGATAAAGTAATTAATTTAGAAACATTAAATATGCTGTATTGATATAGCATTGTAACTCCATGTTTAGGGTCAAATGCTATATTGCATATAAAACTAATTCCAGATGGCTGCATTATACCATATGCAACTTATCGACAGATTATAGACATTTAATGCTTATACAGTGCACTTTAAAATAGTCATGAATGTGAGTTTCCACACTATAAGTGTTTTAGAATTTTACATTAGTTGGAGTTAAAAGTGATGGCTAATTCACCATGAAAAACCTTGTATTCTGCTATAGTTACATAGGTAGTTAAGGAAATTTGCTTTGCATGGTCAAAGGCATTATAATATATGACATCTATCTCCACCTTGTGGTTATTGTAAATATTGCTAGGGTTCTGATTTTGTACCATTTCCTAGACAGAGGGTGAATGGCCATGGAAAAATATCAATACGCAATTGTTTATCTTTGGATTTTTCTTTTAAATATCAGAAATAAGAAAAATATTACACATGACAGGAAATTCAGATATTTTATGGTTTCAAAGTCTTAGGTCATCTAAGGCATTTCTAGGTCTCTTTGCCAATGATATCAGTAATTTCTTGCAAAAATATCATGTAACTCTGGTATTATGTGACAAAATTAGACACCTGAGCAGCCCATTCAACACATCTCTTTTTATAGGGATGTTTAACTTCCCCAGAATTTCATAACATATATAGGAAGTATTAGCCTAAAAGCTATTTTCTAGGAAAGTCAGAAAACTAGGGAACATGTTTTGTTAGCAGGGAATTATTATCTCCCCTCTTCCCAGGAAAAGTATAAATCTTCAATAGTATTACTTGGGATCTTAAATCAGAGGCTTTATTGTACATTTTCATGAAAAAATTACTATTTTCCAAATGCAGATTTTCTTTTTCATTCGGTACAAGAGCTGAGGATATTGTATAAATCAAGACAAGTAGCCCTGCTATTAAGTCTGCTATTACATTCTGATCAATTTTGCCTTAAATGGGCGGAGGGGAAGCATTATAATGTCACAAAAGAGAGCCTACTTCACAGACTACTGCTCCATCTCTTATAAGATAATTCAAGTCTGAGAAAGAGAAAGTTGTCTAATCAGGCTGTTTCTCTAAAGTAATTTAAAATTGTCTAATTGAGCAAAAATTTCCTATGTGGTCAGAACAAGTTTGTCAATTCTTCTACAAACTAAACATAAATCCATCACTTTTTAACTTCCTGTCTGGTTCTATGTATTGTCAAATATTGTGAAGAGTAGTTTAAAATAGTATCAATGTGAAAATATTACCTCAAAAACCACTGGAATGTCCTGTCCCCCACATAGCCCCCTTACTTACAACTATTTAAGTTCTTGATTTCCCCATGGATCATGTGTGAATTGCATGCTCTCTCCCCCCAGTGACATGCAGCAACTCATCACCTCCTTCAATGGACACCTTATACATTACAGAGAACTAGATGGCATACAGCTAATTTATACTCATCTTTACGCAGCTTTCCATGAAGATCTTTTGTTTTGTGATTTGATATATTTATTATGCACAATTTCAAGAAAATAAAACAGGCATGAGTAATTTGTCTTTTTAGGGAAAAAAACAAGGTCATATTATTTTTGTGTCCTACTGCTTTCAAAGAGAAATATCCATCATAATTATTTCTCAACTTTTGATGTTCCAACCTTAATTGCCCAAAATACTTATTGTACTTATGCTATGTTAACAGAAGCCATGTATTTGAACAGATTTAATATAGATTTATGATTTCAGGATAAATTTTTAGAATGCATGAAAGGACACAGGAAAATACTATTCTATATGAATATTGGGAAGAGCTGTTTTTGGCAAAACATTTTATACTTGGTTATGTAATTAATCACTTTAAAATAAATGAGTGTATTTCCTTAAAATGTTTTCCAGATGAGAAAAGCCCTGAGGAAAAGTAGCTTTTAGGAGGGTGCAGTTAGAAAATCTAAGGAAATTCTACTTAACACTCCTATTCCAAAACCCGTTATATTGCCCAACTATCAGATTTAACATATAATTTAAGAGACTCGTTTGTTAGACATGTGCTGCAGTGATGTAACAGGCGAACACTTACCTTTTTCATTTCCATTTGCATAATTTGGAGGCTTGTTTTTGTCAATGCTGTTAAAGCTCTGACTTCTCCTATTTAAATTAGAGGCTCCCTGTACCTTGCTGCTGCTGCCTGCAGCTGGCACCCTAGAGGGCCCCGGAAGCCTGAAATAGTATAAGAAAAATTACATCATTATTGTACATTATGAAAAGACAGGGAGCAGGAGGCTCTGAGCAGGAATGGGTTAATGGGGAGGTCACAGTATAAGGTGTTCTAAATTTACTTAGCCGACACTGATGGCTTAAGTGACAAATAAATTGCTAACCGCATAATTAGATAATCTTCAGAAAAGGCTTGTTCCAGTTTCCAATAAGCATATCCCAAAGTATATCAATATTGTGGAAAATTGAGAAATAAAGTAACCTTTAACTGGAAAAGTCACACTTACCCCACTATCCCAGTGAACAAAACCTTGCTTTCATAGGATCATAACAATTACATAAAAAACGAGGGAAACAATAACCCAATTTTATTATGTTCTCAGTGGGGTATTAATCAGCTGTCTATAATTGTTGTTAGTTGTCCTTTCCAATGCAGCAGACGTTTGTTTTTTAACTTTAGGAACTGTATCCTAAGTCAGGTTGCATGCAAATAACAAGAATGAAGATATTAAACAAATTGAAAGAGCAAAGGCTCATTATTATTTAAGCTAGCTGGCTATGTGAATTAAAGCATGGTCCAGAGACTAAGGTCATGGGTTAATTCCTATTTGACTGACTTGCCTCACAAAAAGACTCATTCTGGGCGGGCCACGGTGGCTCAGCAGGCAGGAATGCTTGCCTGTGATGCCAGAGGACCCGGGTTCGATTCCTGGTGCCTGCCCATGAAAAAAAAAAGACTCATTCTCTTACCAAAAATAGGCATCTAGACTTTAAAGCTAGTTATCCATAAGTATGGCCAACTGGTCACAGAGGCAATATGTCTAACAATGATGCTGGTCTCAGAAGGAAATTGCTGCAGATGAAGGACAATTTAAAATGTACCTAGAGTAACAGTAGGTTTAGCTACTCTATGTATGAAGAACAGGATATGAGGAAATATGCCCCTATCGTTAGGAGCAATTGGACATACGGTCATGATCCACTGCTATTTTATTTGGACTATCATTAAATATCAGTTTGGATCATCCATTTCACTGTGTAAGCAGTTTCCATGTTAAAATCTCAAGTATCAATTATTGCATTAACTGTGCCTAAAATGCACAATTACTATACTTCAATTTTATAATATCATATATTGCATATGCATAAAATAAACTAGCTACATAAATTACAAACTAGAATTATTTAAATTAAGAACAATGGCATTGTAAGATCTATTTAGAAAACACGATATTGAAGGCTGCCAGCAACTTTGCTAGCATTTGCTGCCACCATGTGAGTGTCATTATGCACTACTCTGAAATCTTTTTAAAATAAAAACAAACACAATCCAGGACCTATAAATGCAGCATGCTTTTCTTAGAGTTCGCATTTACAAATGTTTTAAACAAAAGAATGTTTACATCTGTCAAATTAGTGCCTATTACATCAAAATTTCACCACTCAGTTAATATGATGCTCAAATTTTAACTTGTCTTTATAATTTTACTTGATTATAAAATGTTCTGTCCATAGATTATTAGAAAATCAAGCAAGCCTTTAGATCATGTAAATACTTTTCTAAGAGTTAAAGGTGCTGTGAAATGGAATGAACATCCGGAAAACACAAATAGCAGCTTAAATACACAAATGTTGATATCTGGGAATAGTTAATAGGTTCAGAATGTTGATCATGTTTTATAGTTTAAAAACATATGGCTAATAAAGAGACCTTAGAGCTATTTTGCTAATTAGAGGTTGTGTCATACACAAGATGGGAATCTTTTCCAAATGATTCCAGCATTTAATTTTTTGTCAAAAGGATAAGTTTGTAAGTAAAGCATGTAACCACAGACACTAGAAATTTACAATGCCAGTGATTGCACTCTGCAGAAAGAACTCAACTAATTAATTTGGCCAAATGTCCCAATCATAACAATTCTGAGACCTGTTCCTGTACAACATAGCTACGGACTTGCAAAGTTCACTCCAAGTATAAGCAAATAGTGTGACAAAACTCTGCCCTGTTTATAATAAAACTTGACCAGTTCCTAGCAAGCAATTAAAATGCATTTTAATCTTTACTGTGACCCGCTGAAGCCAAGTGATCTTCAGTTCTCGGAAGAACAAATTAAAACAAATTAAAAATTTTATTTCTTCTTTTCATTACCCGAATTGGATGGGCAGCCAGAGCCTCCAGATCATTCATCAAAGTAATAAAAAAAGAAATGAGACTGAAGCCAAAAATAAATAAATAAATAAAAGAGGATGTTCTAGTGAAACAAAGTTCTTAAAATATATTTTACATGAAAAAGTCTAACAATAGGCAATAAAAAAATGAAGCTCATTGAACAAGGTTAGGTCACTTTTGCCACACATCCTAATCTGTATCATTTATTCTAACTTTTACTTAAACACTCTTTTTAATTTTTATCTCCAGAATCATTTTAACTGTTATGGAAACAGACGTAATTAGAAAACCAAGGCAAGGGGAAAAGCACGTACCTCAAGTAAGGGCATCAGGAGAAATCCTTGTGGTCACACATTACATAATATGATTCATTAATGCAGTAATGACAGTAAGTCACCTCTGAGATGCTTCCCCAGTGAGTGGGATGACACATATAATCACATAATAATCAAGAGTGCAAAACACTTGCTGTGGCTTTACTCAACTGTTCCATGCCTTCAGCAATCGAACATATAAAAAATAAACTCTTGAAACACGTTTACACGCCAGTATTTCCCACACATTGCATAATGCACTGTCATTTAATATAACAGACTCTCTTGAAAATATTTATGGCATAGAGAAGCAAAAATTTAAACTATTATAGTTAGAAGAATAGTCCAGACTGATCTGGTGCTAACTTCCCCACCAAAATATGTCAATGGTTCTCAATTATGCTTTAAAATGAGTAATAATTAATGCACGTCCATCTCAAAAAAAGGAACTACAATTTTGTTACACAACACCCAAATTTTGTAAACTGAAAGAAAAATGGGGACCTTCAACGTCTTCTTTTTTTAACTTGCTCTAAGTCAAGCACCTAGCCTTCAGCTCAGTCACCACACTGTGTCAGCCAAACTAAGATAGAAGTAGCCAAAACCCATTTAATGATCTAACAAAACATTCTTATCCCTAAGGTTGCGTGTGGATATCCATTATGGAAGGATTCAGTGCTCTAAATCTTTCATCCAGAAGCATGTACCTTTTTTTTTTTTTAAGAGTAACAGAACAAAATCTCACCGGTCATTTCCATGAATAGCACTAACAAGTAATAAATTAGAGATATTAACTGACCTAGTAGGCTTTTTTTGACTGGTTGCAATCCCACTGTGATTAGACTGAGTTGCATATCTGGCTGCCAGACTGTATGAGGAGAAACAGAGAAATTGAATTAAAGAGATTCTTTGAACATGGGAAGAAAGCACAAACTTACAAGAAAACCATGAGTTAATGGAATGCAATTGGAACACGTATAAACATGTATAAAGAACAAAGCAATCAGAAAATTATGATAATGCAACATACACATCGGACCTTTGGTTATGAACTCACTATGGAATAATGCAGTGCACCCCTTGTCATAAAACGTCTCGTCATTTACTTTAAAATTATGGCTGCATGATATTACTTTATTACTATTATTTAATCCTACAGCAATTCAACCTTTTTCAATGACCATGAAAACTTCAGGAAACTAACTTTGGCTTATGTGATAGAAAGATCTCAAAAAGGTTAAAGTAAAAAGAAGAGTATGTGATGAAACTAATTAGTTTCTTCAGTAAACATAAATTTTTTTAATCTAAATTTATTTTTAAAACTAAATGTTTTTTAAAAATCTGGTTTCTTTCTAATGAGTTGTTGATTACTAGTATTAAGTATACTATTTTAAGGAAATGAACAATAAAAATGCTCTTCTAAAGGAAGGTCTATACAAAAAATTGAAATTAAGGTAGAGTTAAATTCCTCAAAAACAAGCTTAACTACTTAATATCAACTTTGGGATATTCTTGAATTAAATTTCCTAATGATTTTTAAATTAAAACCTTTGATCAAAGATGTAAGAAACCAATACTTAAACAAAGTTATAAGAACATCAAACATCTCAAAATCTGTGCTTCTAATTATTCATTTGAAAGAAGTTTAACGATATACTCATAGAATAGTGTTTTGTTCTTGCATTCCTTTTAGAAGTTTAAAGATCAACAGTATAGAAACAAAATGAAAATTTGAACTTTAAATCGATTTCTGAGTTACCTGAGGATTCTGAAAGATATAGTGATAATAATGAGACCCAAGACTTGATGACATATCCTGGGACAGACATGGGTTGATGCCTGAGTAGAGAATCACTTCTTAGGTGAGTTGTGAATGAGTCTATAGGAGTCTATAGGATTGCTGTGCAGACACAGTCTCCCAAACCCGATATCCAGAAAAGAGGAGCAATCTGGGGGCGTGTTGCAATCAGGGTAGGAAGGGTCATTTGGAACCCAGCTGCAGTTGACTCAGTTGCCTTGCTGCTAAGCAGTCAAGGGAAGGATTCCTTAAGGTGATCATGCTTCCCAGGTTAACTATTACTCTGCTAAGCTATGTGGTGGGAGCATATAGGTTTGAGACTGCTTGGCTTGAGGAAAACTGAGCACAGCATCCTCACAAGCAGGGAGCTTAACAGGTTCATAGAGCCCTTACTTTTCACAGTTGATATGTGATATATTGTTATCTGAATATAATGGGTTCTGTATTCAAACTGAGACAATTGGCCAACCTATGTCAGTAACAATAAAATGGGATGGTAATTTAAAAATACAAACCAATCTGTTTCAATGCAGTATCAGATATTAATTTAAAAATAAAAGCACCCAAAGTGAAGAAAACTCTTACGTGACATCTATGTCTACTTTGTCAGGATATGAGTAAAAGAACTACCAAAAGAATCTTACCACTATGACTTATCCTGTACCCTCCAAACTGAACACAAATGTAAGCAATAGGAGACAAGAATAAAACAACAGTGTATTTTCTTTCAGGGACTCGAAAGCCACTCATTGATTTTTCTTCCATGATTTTAAAGTACAATAATATAGTTTCTACTTTAGAAATGAAGAGGGGAGGACGTCAACAAAGTCCAGAAAGTAAAGTAAATTGGCCAGCATCGATTTCGTTTTATGGTATATGTGCATTTTCTGATTTATTATTGGAAGATACTCTACTTGCTGCCTATATTTTTGTACCAAGTCTTCACACATTAATCCCTCGAAATTTGTCTTCTGCCTTGCTTCTTCTGCACTTGTGAACCTGTCATCTTGCAGAACACAAGAGCTGTACTCCTTCTTACCATAATCTAACACCATTATGTCTGACCATGTGGGTCCCTCCACCTTTCTGAATCTCCTTCATAGACTACAATTCCAACACCTGGGTTTTCCACCATCAGTCTCATCCATTTTCTCTTTCCTTCCCTGGGACCTCTTCCTTTCCCCATCTCTTAAAAGCAGGCTTTCTCCCCCATGGCTATGTCCTCTTTCCTTAAACATTTTTATGCATACTTTCACTAAGTAATTTATTTCTTGCCTAGGATTTCAGCTGAAATTCTACCTCCTAGCATGAAGCATATGAACTGCTTCATACCCTAGCCATCAGTATCAACTGAATAAAAGACGTTCCTACATGCGCGGTCTTCAGACTTACCATTTCCCTTCTTTTAACCCCCAAATCCAAGTAAGTTTCTTTTACTCTATTTCTGTTCACACACCCATTTTCTTCAGTCATATTGCCTTGAAACACCTATAGTTGACTCTCCCTATTTTTCTCAATTATTGCAGAAATGCAATCAGTCATGTTGAGTCAACCTCTATGCATGCATTTGCATGTCCTCCTTCAATCTGCATGTTCAACACAATGTCTCAAGTCCACATCACCTAGTGTCTCTGGCCTAGAGAAATTTAAATGCTGCACTACTTCTCTAATTCATTCTCCAGAATGTACTTGCCCAGAATGGAATATTAGGACCAGAAGAGACCACGAATATATGCAGACCTGTTTCTTGGTATATAGGTAAATAGAAAAAGCCAAAAGAGATTAAAAAAATCCCCTCAAACCAGGCAATTGATCAGTGACACATTCAACACAAATAGTGACAAAGACCTCTATAGTACATTCTTCTGTTTCTATATTATACTCTACTGTCTTTGTTATCTAACACATTTTTAAACCAAAATAAATTTTAGCACTACTTGATAATTGCTCGTACATTTCTCTGTCTCTGCTTTTACTCCTGATGTTACTTTCTACCTGTGTCCACTATAAGAAATTAGATCCATTTTTCAAGTCCCACCTTAAATGACATTGATCACGTGCAATGATTCATCTCCTAAACCCATATTTAATCTCTAAACTTCTAATGCTATGCTTGTACCCCATTCATGTGATTACAGTTTTAAAATTTACTTTCATTATTTAGACTTAAACTAATTTAAACTTGTAACATAGTATATTTCTCCAAGGTAATCCCTTGAATTGAAATATTTGAAAGTACAGAATAATTTATTAGAACATTTCCTGGAAATAATTTAAGTACATGTAAAATATTGCATTCAATTTGACAAAATAAAAAGATACTGTGAAAGCTCTGTGATTTTGTATAAGGAATAGATTTTTTTTTCTATTTTGTGAGTCAATAAGATATACTAAGATTTCATAGATTTTTCTTATTAAAAGAGAAGACTAATATATTTCAAAAGCATAATATATCACCAAATCAAAAGTATAAGTGTAGAAATAGGGAGAAGACCACAAATACAATTATTGATTGGAAAATAGAATTTTTTTCAAAGACCTCTGTTCCAAGAATACAATCACAAAAACCTGAACTTGACAGAACAAATGATCCAATATCTTTAACAAATAAATATCAAGAAAGAAAATATGGAGAAAAAACCTATAGAGAGATAAACTAAAACCAATTGTAACATCTAGAATCTTATTTGGATCCTGAATCAAACAGACATCTTAAAAATTTATGGAAAATTAGGGCAATTTTACCACCCAATATTGAATGACGTTAAGTAAATATAAATTATTAAAGTTGATAATGGTATTATGAATATATTAGAAACTATTTTTATAGATATTTTTAAAATATTCATTTATGAAATGAAATGACACTGAATATTGATTCAAAATAAGCAATAGTGGAAGTAGGCTTTTGGAATGGTTGGGTATAAACGAAACATGATTGGTTATAAGATGATAATAGTTGAAACTGGTTGATGAGTCCAAGTCGGTATATAATTTTATTTTATTTAAAAATTTTTTTAATATGTTTAAACTTATCCATAGTATGAAATAACACGAATCACAAAAGCCTGTGATTTTGCATATGTGTGAATTTAGAAAATCCATTGCCTACAAGTCACATTAAAAAAGCTGTTGATTAGATAATCTCGAAACTAAATTTTCCAGACCCTGAATTTTATAATTCTATATAGCTAAATTTGTTTTTTATAGTAAAATGATTCTGATTATGACATGCTTAAGATTGTCTCTAATCTGTACATGGAATTTAGTGTGTTTAAAAAATCAGAGCTAGAGTATAAGCTATCCCTATCTATTTTCAATATTTTTTCTCAAGGAAAATGTACTCACAACTTCCATAAATGCTTAACATCTCTAAAAGCTAGTAGATGTATTGATAGGGCAATATCACCATTCCGTAAATTATATTTCCAGTACAGAGAATAAAGAAAAATATTATTTCACAAGTAACTCATTGTCATCAGCAATTCCATGATTCTTTCTTTTAGTTTACATGATCCCCAGCTACTATCAGATCATTTTGTACAAAGACAGATTTCTAACATGAAAAACCACTGGCTTGGAACTATATTAGTCTCTACCACTCCTAGATGTTTACAGACCAAACACAGACTTCTAGGAAGAATAATTTCTTTCATTTTTGGCTCTAAAACTTCTATCTAGAATAAAATGGATAAAGTAGTAGGTTGGCATAATACATAATATTTCAAAGATATTTTATAATGTTCAAGGCACTCTGTGCATGTGCATACGTAGGTAGGTACAATTTAATTAGAAATTTATTAACTGCTGACTCAATTATAGTTTTGCTGCCAACTTGCTTTTGCTCTCAAGTCTTTGATAAAGATACTTAAGTATCTGTTACCTCTTCCTATTTCTGTTTCCTTATATGAAAAGAAGACCATAAGGGAAACTTAGATGAAAATTTGCCTTCAGTTCTCTAAAAATTAAGCTATTTCAGCCTTAAAATTCCCTGTAATGGGGTGTACTGGAATATTCACCTCTCAGTCTCAATATTCTTTTCCCTTTCTTCCTTTCTGGTTTTCTATTTCAAACCCTTACACGGTCAATCTCACATCTCTTTTGAGCACTGACTTAACATCTTTCTTTTTGTTAACAGATACTTTTATTTTTCCTCTGTGTCTGCCTCCCTAAGCAGAAGAAAGGCATTTTTTCACAGTGCTTGTTAACGCCATTTCCCTTTTCAGACTTACAAACAGGCTAGTGCACAGAGTGGGTAAGTCAGCACAGCCAGCTTGCACTTTATTAGTAAAACAGATGCAAGGGACATGTCAACACAGCTCTGAGGAAAGTGGGGGCATACAAAGAGGCAGAAGACCAGTAAACCAAAGATTTTCAGGCATCTGGAGTGAAGGCTGCATATTATTTTTCTGAAATGCCAAATGAAACTCCTTCTAGTAATAGTGGGCGAAAAATGTCAGAAACATAAGCCAAGAAGAAATAAAAGTGTTGAGACTCACTTTTGTTCTGTGAAAGGAACTATCTGCTCATCGTTCTAGTAAAGTAGAGTTTCAAAGGAATGCGGTGTGTTTTTCTTTTCTTCCTCCTATCCTAACATGGAATGAAACAAGAGACTATCTACAGTCAATAAAAAAAGAACAGGACAGAATTCATCTGGGTGTTTAGTACACAGCAGGAATCAAGTTGTAAGAACTTTCTATCCTAGCTTCAGTGTAAATCTCCATGCTGAATTGTAACAAGAATTGATTTTAAGGAAGGAAAGCTTTTCAAGCACACAGGTCCTGAACTTCAGTTACCCATTCTGACTAACCACTAGAACATGATTATTCAACGTGTGGTCTGTAGTCCGACACCACTGCCATCACCTGAGACTCCAGACCTGCTGAATCGGAATCTGTAACTCAAAGGGATCCCCAGGTGATTCCTAAGAGTAATAAAATTGGTGAATCTGTACTTTTTAGAAAATGCACAAATATACAAATTTACAGGGAGAAAAATCTAAACACTCCAAGCCATGTTCTCATTTTCCGCCATGCTGCTGCTTCAAATACTGCTGAAAGCCTCCTTCTTCTAGAAATCCTCCTTTTCCTATTGTTCTTCAGCTAACATCTAATTCTCCAGCTATTCCACCTGTTTCTGCAATGCAGGTTTGACTAACCGAATTTCAAGCTATGTTCACAGGTATTTTCAAGATCATAAGCTTCGGCATCAGTTAATCCATTTCTCCATTCCTTTTATAGAAAATCTAAACTTTGAACTCTAATCGCAATCTTAAACTTCAGAGATTTTTTATGAAATATCTCCTTGATATCTGCTAGATATTCCACCTAGGTTTCTCATCTGCATCTTTCCCAGATATCTCAATGCTCAAAACTTAACTCATTTTATTCCTTTACAAACAAGTCTGTCTCTCTGTTTGCTCTTCAGATCTAGTATCACCAAAATTTTCCCTGTTGTCCAATATGGAAAGCAGAAAGCTGTTTTAATCTTCTCCCTCTCCTTTGACCTCATCATCTCTTTCACAGACGCTTACAATACTGTTTCACTAGTCCCCTAAATCCAGGCAAATCAAACAATATTTCTCACAGACAACAGAATTAACTTCACTAATACAGAATGGATGTCAGTCTCTCACACTGAAATTGCTATTGAATTCCCATTATCTTCAGGACAAAATCCAATCTCTGTGATTTGATTTCTAGAACTCTTTATTATATTTCCTCAACCTCAGTTATAGGTTTATCCCCTCTGTATCTTACCCAATTTTCTGCACTGTCATTTTATCTCTGAATCTTGCCACTTGATATTTGAGTTGTCTCAAGTTATGTTCAATTGCTATGATCATTTCAAAATATATATATATCTTTTTGCATTCACTCATTCCAAATATTACTTTAACACCTACTGTTTGCTCAGGAAAAAACCTGGAGAACCACGTAAACTTGCTAAGGAATTTGGCCTTTATTCTGGCTGCAGTGGAAAGTTGTCAAAAGCTCTTTTCAGACTACGTAGATTCCTCTCTTGTATATGCAAAGGAGGAATTACAGGAAGAAGGAGGTTGGGAGATTTAGCAAGGCTAGAGACAGGAAGACCAAGTAGGAAATCACTGTTATAAGCCAGAAAAGACTTCTGGGAGCCTAAATGAATTCAGAGGCACAGGAAACCTAAGTAAAGGATTAATGAGAGATGTTATCATGGTAGACATAGGAATTGAAGGAAAGGAATCTAAGATGATTCCTGGACTCTGGGTTGAGTTGCAGAATACACTCACCTAGGAACAGAGTGTTAGGAGGTTGAGCGTTCCCTGTATAGTGAACATAAAGAAAAAAACAAAAAAATAAGACTTCAACTATAAGTTATGCCAACATCCAAGTGCTATTAAAGATGTAGTAAAAATCACTTTATATTATTTTAGTGATTCTATTTAAAAGCATATACATATTTTTGGATGTTGAATTCAGGAAAATAAGAAATCAACCTATGGTCATTACTTTGACGTCTCATCTTGGATAGGCTACAGTACCCAATTATTTAATCAAATACTAATTTAGATGCTGCTTTGTAAATATTTTGTAGAGGTAGGTAGCATTTACAATCAATTGACTTTAATAAAAGAGATCATCCTTAATAAAGTAGGTGGGCCTCATCCAATTAAGTGAAGACCTCAAGAGCGAAAAAGTGTGGTTTCCTGTCTCAAGATTGCATCATCAAATTCTGACAGATTTTCCAGTCTTCTGGCCTGCCCTAAAGATTTTGAACTTTTTAAATCAAAATCACATAACCACACATGCCAATACATATATACAATCTGCTATTTGGTTCTGTTTCTCTGGAGAAACCCTAACTGATACACATCCCTAGATTTTTAAATTTTCAAGTAGACATTGATTACTGATATTTTTATTTAATCTGTTTTCTTCTTATTCTAGTAAACCTATGTTCCTTTATGCAATCAATCAGTTCATCAATCATTAAAAAGACCTTTATTGATTCCCTACCATATATTGGCACTGTGCTAGAAAGATTTAATTTACAGAAATAGGTTTAAGTGTAAGTGTACAGAGATGGATTTTTCACTCTGAGAAGTATAACCCCTAACACCAAGCACAGAAACCTAAATACCCTCAATGAAAGTATAATTTGATATTTATCTGAAACTGAATTCACTTCAAGCTTGGAAGGAGATACATAAAAATATTTTGCAGAAAGACAAAAATAGCTAAAATAAAACACTGCTTTTCTGAAAAATACCAGTAATAGAGATATAGCATATAGGTTAATAGCACAGAATCTAGAGTCCAGATTACTAGCTTGACTCCCAGCTCAACTGCTCTTAGTGCCTGTTTCCTCATCTGTTAAATGAGGATAATAACTTTAACTACCTGAAAGTTTTGAATGAGGATTAACTTATAAAGGATTTAGAAGAAGGTCCAAAATAAATAAGTGGTATAATTGTTAAAAAGAAAATACAGTGGAATTTAGATGTACAAGAGAGTCCCTTGATGCACTAACCTCCATGGGAGGCACTGTAAACATTCTGGTGAATCCAGTACTTATATTAATATAACATCTGATATATCACAATCCCTACAATTGCCTTGCCCACCTATGCATGGAGTCTTTCCAACACCACATCTTTTGGTTCTCACCTGTCATTTTCTCTGTAAATATATTCTTATTCAAAGTACATAAGCATATACCTGTTAATAGAGTGGATGAGCTTGTGTCTGTGGCTTTCAATCTCCAGGTTTATAATTACTTTGGGATCTTGGTCTTTTGAAAGCAAAAACAATCATCTTATTCTCCTTCAAATCTCCCTGGATACTACCCACATTCTTGTCTCCTGAACTCAACAATATATCTCTAATATAGGTCCTAATTCTATAAAGAATCATCAGAAACTGTCCTAACAGGACATCAAAGAGCTACCATTCCCAAAATATCATACACAGATGGGTCTTCCAGAACCTATACTTCTCAACACTGAACATAATCCAGAAAAGTACCTTAAATATATGGTTAAATAATGGTTTTGTTTTGTGATATAGTGATTAGATGAAAATACAGTTTTGATAGACTCACAATATATAGTACATTGATTATAATATTTCACCTAGAATTTTGTGTTAGTTTTGTATCTAGATTTCACAAATAATTTGAAAGACAAGGATAACATTTCTCATAAGATGAGGTATTCCTCAATAGAAAAACAATTTGTCCTTAAGAAGATAGCAAAAATAGCTACTGTAATGCTGAAACTATTCCAAAGCAAAAATTACATTCTTCTTATTTGCTCATTATCAAGTCATCCACGAAGGTTAGTGCTTCCCAGAGTTTTAAGCTCTCTCTTCATTTCTTCTCTAGCTTTATACACTTCTTCTACATATCTCCTTCACTTCTATTGCGTCGATCAATACATACAACACTACCAAGTTATGTACCAGGTCTCTCCTGGACTTCAGGTCCATGCATTGGTCACCACCATCTAGAAGTCCCATTAAAATCTCAAGCTCAAGAACTTTTTCTCCTCCAACTCCCTCCTCTTATCTCCTTCCACTATTTTATTATCATCTTTCTTATTCAAATGCATCACCATCCAATGAGTCAATTAGAATACAAACCTATACTTTTCTTTCACCCTTAGGTCTAATCAATCAGCAAAATATGATCAATTAAACTCAAACTTTTTTTTCCCAATCAGGCCACTTTCTCATCACTGTAGCTGCAGTATTCTCATAACTCCTCCCCACTCCATAGACTTAAGGACCTATATAAATTTACTTCTTACTTACTTCTTTACTCTTATCCCTCATTATGCCTTATGAGAATATAAACACATGGCTAAAATAAATTCTTTGACACTCCTCTCATTGAAAAGTGGAATATTTGCTCCCTCTTCTTGAATCTAGGTGGGTTCACGATTGCTTCAATCAATAAAGTTCAGTGGATGTGGCACTATGTGAAGAGACTAGCTCATAAAATACCATGTGGCTTCTACTTGTTTGTTGAAATGCTGAGTTACCACATTAAAATTACAACATCCCTGGGACTGCCAGGCTGGAGAAGGCATGTGTAGGTGTTACTCCAGCCAACACATGTCTACCAGACATGTGAATGAAGAGCTCATTTTGAAAGTGTATTCTCTAGCCACAGCGGTTTGGACTCATGATAGTTTGCATCACACCTGCCACTTCACCCTTCCCAGTTGAGGCCCCAAACACAGGAGAACAGAGACAAGCTGTCTCCACTGAACCTTGTCTGATTCTTTGGTTGATAAAATCATGAACATAATGAAATGTTATGTCATCAGATTTGGGGTGGTTTCTTAAGGAGCAACAGATACTCAGAACACACTTAAATTTTCTCCTTGGCCATGTTTATAGAAATTAGTTACAGTTTTCTGAATACAACTGACATTTCATTCTTCAGTGCCATTGTATGAGATCTTTCCTCTAACTGAAGTCACTGAGAAGCTTGTACTCTGCTAGAACATTTAACACATCTTATTAAACCATCTGTTTAAATGTTTAGTTTTATTAGTTAATGGGCAATTTGAAGGGAGAAGCATCACCATATCTCAACCTCACATATAGCATATCTTGGCACATAGTGGAGGGTGATTCTTTGTTTGTTAAAAGATCACATTTGAATTTTCAAATCACCAATGAAAAAGAACACAGGGTTTTGATGAAATATATAAAGAATAACTAGATATAATATCATCTTTCAATATACCATATGGCATTCATTGACTATATCAAACTGAACTGTGGTTGATTCATCAAAACATAAAATTCAGGCACAAAACGCTGATTTTAAAAATGGATGTACTTGATACAAAAACAGCTGAATAATCTGTGTTTACAGCATAAGGTACAGTGTAGAGGAAATGCAATCTTTCACATTATTTAGGATTTTATTTCTTATCTATTTTAAGAGGTTTTGTAGGGAATTAATTTAGAGACATCTTGTTTCTTCCCTTTCCTATTTAACTCCAGCTTGGACTCACACAAACTCATCAGGAGAACAGAAATCCCTATGCAGAATCAGTCAGACATTTAGTACTCTTGATTTTCAAAGAATGAGAAAAACATGATATTACTAACATATTTGTCCTTTCAGCAGCACTATTCCCAAGGAACCAAGGAGGAATACAAAGAAATATATACCAGAATATGAATACATTTCTTGGGTTTGGGTTTTAAAGGGCAGTTTTACCTGTTAATTTTAATTCTCTTGTATAAAATGGCATTTTGTTCAAAAGGAAGAAATTATTTCATTTCAAATCTATTGAAAATGGTTTTGGAGAAAACTGAGAATAAATTTCCCAAGATATGGCATAGTTGAATATCCAGTAAGAAAGTCTTAAACCAAGGATTTTTAGACAAAAGAACAAACATTGTAGACAGTAAAGCACATTCACTAAAGATTTTTAAGGTTCAGACAGATTGAAAAATGTCGCCTTATGAACTGTGGGATTATATGGTTGCTTAAGAAACAAATGAAACAGTAGTTTCAGGATTAAGATTTAAAGAGTTCCTAAAACCAAAATTTTCTTTGACTGTAATGATTTTCCCTTCTGCAAGACCCTTGTGAAATGCTATAAAATGACAAGTTAATAGCTCCAAAAAAGAGGGAGATGTTTGGTCAAATATCTCTTTTGTAGTTCAATACCATCTTAAATATTCAACAAATATTTAAGATTTTTCAGAACAACTGTCCTCACATCAGAGTTTGTGATAAAAATACTTTGTCCCTAAACCTAAGTTTTTCAGAGTTCACTGAAAACAGTTATTGTCTAATCCATAAAAGAGTTAAAAAACATAGCTTTCAATCACATATGTTTCTTTTTAGTTGCTGGGTGGCTGAAATATCATCCCAATTGCATTTGAGACAGGTTACTGTGATAACATAGACCATTAGTGCAATATGGTATGAAAATATATTATAAGCTCTGTCTTATCTTAAATTTCTGCAGACAGTTAATAAGGCCACCTGCATGGTCTGCTTTTGTGAGCTCTCGAAACAGTAACTACAGAAGGAGAAGCCTGTCTTAGATATTAGATCATCAAAGTCTCATGCTCTTTTAGGAATGTAGAACTCCAGATAAAGGAGAATTCAGGAAACCAGGCTCATATTTCTCTCGCAATGTTACCATAAATTAGATTTTCCACAACATAATTAATTCTACATAGCTCAAAACGCTATACTCTCCCATGGATCTTGTTCCACATTAAATGTTTCATATGGTGTAAACTTTTGTTACAGTGCATTCGAAGCACTATTCCTCTTTTTGTTCATTTTAATACAACCACCTTAAGAAGCCTGGGCCCTGAATACCAGTAGGCAAACTATTTTGTTAAACTAAAATATTTAAACTCACATTAGTAAAGACCACACAGATCAGTGGAAAATGCAGGTTATTTAATATCTTATTTTTAAAATGTTGCAGTAAGCATAAAATATGGTCTCTATTTCTCAGTGCATATGTTCATGAAAATGACAGTGAAATATAATACTTATAAAATAAATATATAAGTGAATGTCTATTGAGTATTTGAAAATCTATGAGGGGGTCTATTTTACTGAGTGTTTGTAATTGGGCTACACTTAAGTTACTGCAAAGCAAATTAATCATCAATACAATCAGTCTCCTCATAAAAGGGTGGCCTGGAGTCCCAAAACATCTCTGGTGGTGAACTTTGGTTCAGAATCTGTCCCACAGCCTTGAAAGGAGAGAAAACTGATTTTATTTATATAATTTATGAAACTGAGAAGTATATCAGGAAGGAGAGAGTGAGGATGGCCAGAAGTAGGAAAGGGTATACGATAGAGGCATAGGTTAACACTGTCCTTTATAAGAAAGAAGGACATTTACAATTGACAATTGACAAACTGTAAAAGTCTTATTGGCAAGATTATCTCAGTTTCAGAAATATGTAAGTCCCATAGAGCCAACTCCATGCTCACCCAATCATAATTTGGTTTTCCATGGAAATTTGACTACAAGAAAATAGTTCAATGGTCATACTGATATGATTATTATAGTTCTTATGATAGCTGCATTTTCAACCGTAAATTAGTAATTTGAAATTTTGTGATATAGTCTTTAGTGGAAAACAGGTTAACATATAATAATTTCATATGGTATAAAATTATTAAATGTAACAAATGTCTATTATCTACATCTATTTGAAGAAAAATACCTCCAAAATACCTAAAATGTTCAAAAAGGTAGTCAAAATTTCCTGTGGGAAAGTTTTAAAGTAGTGAATCACAAATTAATTATCCTGAATCACAGCTCTATGATGATACACATCTCACAAATTTTGTAAGAGCAAATTATAAGAACATTGGGTCACTACTGTTCTTATCTAGACATAGTTATGTCAAAACACCAAGTCTTCAGTTCTCTAAATTAGAACCAGTCTAATACTTTAAAATATATTTTAGATTCTTGAAATTCTCTTGGAATGATAGAGCATAATTATGATGCTTTCATTTTATACCCGAAGAAAGTAAGCTCAATTGATTTCAATTTTGTTAAGGAGGAAAAGCTATCAGACTTGGGAAGGATTCTGTCTATTCCTCTGAGACTCAAACCTACACATTATTCCCCCTTTCCCTCATGTGATACCAATAACATGCTGACAAAGGAATAATAAAAGTTCATGTTCACAACACTAGAAAGAATAGGATAGGGAATAGGGATCTTCAACAGACAAGACATTTCAACAGATTTTGGAGAACTGAAGAACAATGGAGCACAGTCAATGGAGGACACACAGTAAGAGATGCCTCATCCTCAACACCAGGGAGGCAGGATTCAGTGTAGAAGAGTAAAGAGGGAAGCTGGAATCAGAAGCTGCAGGTGAGATGAAGGAACTATAAAAGAGGGAAATTCATTGAAAACCTATGCCAGTCCCCATCTGTGGATAACCCCTTGCCCAGACACCTTCACGGGCAAAAAATAAACTGACTGACTAACCAAACAACCATCTGAACAGTAAGCATTTTACCTGCAATAACTAAGTAATCCTAGGAAAAAAGATGCTGGCACATAGCAGTCCCTCTGTTGATCTGGACTGATACCCCTAAAGCAGAATCCATCGCTAAATAAACCCTGATCCATTGTCAAAGCTGTGTACTGCTTTACGCTTAAATTCAAGCAAACATCAAATTTCACCAAATATTCAAAGAAGGCCCTTAAGAGGAAAGAACATATTTATAATCACTATGAGATAAGCACTCCATTGGTTTCTCAACTTTTGGAATCAACCTCTACTAAGAGCCTGGAAGAATGTTTACATGTACAAAACAGACTGCAAATCTTAAGAGTGGAAAGTTTTGACAAATGGGGGAAAACTGAACAGAAGAACTAATATCCACATTTTCTTGCATTCTCTTCTTCTCCACTGCAATCTATTGTCAGCACAGCAGCCAGAGTGACCCCTTGATTTATATGTTTGTTTGTGTCCCTCTGCATGGCACAATACTTCCCATCTCCCCAGGGGTAAAAGTCAAACCTTTAGGAGGTTGACAGTGCCAGATTAGTGTTTCCCTGCTCTTTCCCTGAATTTTATCCTACGACTTCTCTGCTTCCTGTTCTCCGATACAGTCCAATTGGGATAGTATATATTCTTTACATAAGCCAGACAGGCTCCTGATCAAGGTCTTAGTACTTGTCTCTCATCAGCGGGAAACATTCTATTCCATGACAGCCACACAGCTAGTTCTCCTGCTTCCTTTGTTCATAGTCCATCATCTGAGTGAGGGCTTTCTTCAGGACCCTAACTCAATTTGCAAAATTATGGTTCCTAAACATCTTAATTCCCCTCCCTGATTTATTTTTCTCTATAACCAGCTGCCAAATTGCTGGTATATTTTATAAAATTAAATTTTATTATTTTTTTTGTCTCCCTTCACTAGGAAAAGAGCTTCAAAAAAGCAAGGACTATTAATTTTTTAAATCTATTTTGCCCTCTGCTATATCTCCAGTGCCTAGAAGAATGCCTGGGACATATTAAATGCTTAATAAAATTCATTAATCGTAGGGAGGTAGGGAAGGTGGGGTCTTGTGAAGCAATAGATAATAACCCAATTGATCAATAAAAACTAATGGCAAAAAAAAAAAAAACAACTAATGGTAGAAGTATTTTATTTAACTACATGGGAATAATTACTAAAGAAAATACCTAGAAGAATTTAAAAGGTTGCCTCTGTGTAGCTAGACTGGAAGAGCTAGGCCTTAGCCTGTGATTTTTAATGATGAAGATATTATTACTTTCACTTATATTTAAATATTTACTGAAAATTAGAAGTAGAATGGACAGAACTTTATTAGAGAAAGTGGAAAAGTGGGAAAGCAATGATGAGTTTGACCCAAGGATTAAATAAAGGTCTATGTATTTTATTATGCATGTATTGTACTCTGAAACTGGAGGACAGAAGGAGAAACTACCTGGTTTGAGTGTCTATTATATGCTTAATATTGGGTACTTTATACATAAATTATTTCTTTGTGATCCTCCCAACTACCCTACAAGGAAATCATCAAGTATTCCAAGGTTCTTATTGTAGGTAAGAACCTTGGTACTTGAGCAGATTAAAAGCACTTGCTCAGGGCAGTGCAACCGTGGCTCAGTGGCAGGATTCCTGGCCTGCCACACCGGAGACCTAGGTTCAATTCCTGGTGTCTGCCAGTGCAAAAAGAAAAACCACTTGCCCAATGCCACACCCCTGGGAATTGGCAAGTGGGATTCAGACCCATGTTTGCTTGACTCTAATGTAACCAAGACCGTATAAATACTTTCCCACTTATAACAATAGAAGCAGTACTGGTTGTCAAGCATGTGTGTGTGTTTACACCCTCTTAATATTACACCTTCTTGATTCTCAATTCAGTCGATTAAAGCACAATTTCTTTCCCTTCAATCATTCTTCTTTCAGACATAAAAAAAAATCCTGTTGCGCTTTTTCGTTTTTTTTTTACTCATAAATGTTCTTCTTTTCCTTTCTTTTATTTTCTTGTTTAAGGTTAAATCGATTCACTGACTTTCGCAAGACCACACCACAGACCACTACACAGAACCAAATCAGGCAACTAATTGAAGCCAGGTTCACAAGGGCTTAGATTACTGGGCCTTCCTGTCATCTTAAATTAAGCTTTCTTATATACTTTTCAAGATTTATAGCCACAGGCCAAAAAGCTGTAAACTGTCCCAGTCTCAGAGTGAATCTCCCAGAAGGAAGTGATGTTTCCTGGAAAAGAGACCCTGTAAGGCAAAGGCCCTTAATGCGAAGAGGATTCCAAGAGCAGCCTGTGTGGTGGGGGGCACAGGGACCTTGAGAAGGCTTGGAAGGTAATAGACAAATCACTCAAAGAAAATTTACCCAAGGATTTTGCAATTTGAAATGGGAATCCTATGGGAGCAAGTTCATCTACGCTGTAAGTGGACACATTCTTGAATTACTCCCACAAAATGAAAAGCAGAAGGTAAATGATCTGTGGTGATTGTAATCCTCAAATTCCTAAAATAGCTCCTTACATATTTAGTTCAGAGGACATCGCTGTTTCTGTCTTTGCCACTTCATTCATCTATCTGTGACTTTTCCAATCTCCACTTTCACATTCATTTCTTTATCTTTTTGTATGTTTTACTTCTGAAATGCATAAAACTAAAATATGTGCTTACTTAACTATCTCTGTTCATGAATTGGAAAAATTTATCAACTAATCAATAATAGGACAGAGTAATTTAATAATCTGCACAAAAATTAAGCTGAAATTTATTATTTTAGGGGAAATCACCTTCCTTTTTTGAAGCTTTTAGCAAATAAAAATATCATTTTTATCATATATTATCACTCTTAACACCTCATGCAACCCTGGGTCACTAAATAAGAGAAATGAATTTCTATTCTTCTTTCTCTTGCAACATTAAATTACATTCACAAGATAAGGGCAGTTCTTCATATTAGAATTCACTATTAGTAAAATGTAATAGCATTCTGAACATCTTAAAGACAATGCATTTGTGTCTGTTTAGTTATGATATTTTTTTCCCATCTGGTAAGAAAACTTTGGAAAAAAAGTCAGAGTATGTCAATGCATCATTTCTGAATACTAGACCACCTATCTTATTTGACTCTTCGAGGCAAAACATGCCAGAGAAAAAAGGAGTTATAAAACAAATGTCTTTGAGTCATTAGTGACATTATGTAGCGCAAGCATTTCAGTTTTGCCACCTACTAATTTTTAACTCATTCCTTATGTTAACTTATCTCGATAATCTGCTTTTTTATTCTACAGAACAGAAATATTAGAAAAGGAGTTGTGCTTCATAGAAGCAGAAGCACAGACAGCAGTGAAATATAATGAATGAGCTCCAGAAAGCAAGGGAGGAACATAGTATCTATAATTAATAGCTCATTTAAGAAGCCTACAATCTGGAATCAGTTAAGACAGAAGCAAACAGTTCCATGCACTAGATAATCTCTGAATGTTCTACTATATACCATATGGAGCCTAGCTGCAGTTCAATAGCATGGCCAAATCAAGAGCACAGTTAATTATTTTCAGGATATTACATATGAATATATATATATATTATCCTGAAAATATTTATATATATTAATTTTAATGGATTTACATCTATAACTGTAAATCTTATAAAGTGTTGTATTTAAAATTGGAAATACTTATAGTGCAGATTAATTCTTACATCAATTCATTTCAAAAATTAGTTTTGAGTACCTACTATGTGTAAGGCTCTATGATACCGTGGTGATCAAAGCATAAAAGTATCGCTGTCATCACAGTGCTTACATTCTAGTGTGCAAGGAGGGGTGATAATGGACAACACAAATAATAAGTAAGCAAGTTAAAGTAGGTTAAAGGATGATTAGGGCTACAGGAAAAAAAAGCCAAGTGCAATAGAGAGAGGAGATACACAAGTTGCTGTATTAAGAGGGTGGTCAAGTTAAGCATCATTGAGAGGCGACATCTGAGCAGTTGACCCGAAGAAGGTGAGAAATTTAGCTGAGTGGTTATCTGGGGAAAGGCATTCTGAGGCAGAGAAAATTACTAGAGCAGGTTCCCAGTGCATTTGGCACCACTGCAGGTTTCTGAGCAGGGAAAGAACATGTGCCAGGTATGTTCAAAGAGCTTTCTATGTACTGACCCATTTAACTTCCAAACAATAGGTGCCATGCTTTATTCCTTTTTTATCAGAGGAAACTGAGTGCAGAGAGGTTAGGTAAATTGTCCAAGGTCACACAATTAGGAAGTGGTGGAATAGGGATCCAAGTACAGGCAGTCTAACTCCAGGTGAGCTCTTAATAACACACTCACACACCCATACTCATACACACAGGTTTGTAGAAGGAGCTGAAAGGTCAGAAGAGGTTTGTTACCGATGTTCTATTTCCCATGGTTCATGGTTCATTTTTGCTCCAGTACATTTTATTTGTCAACTTTTAGATAAAAGTTTATTTTTAAATAAAAAAGTTCAAATTGGTTGAAATCATCTAGAGTTATTTTTGAAATAGGAGGCCCTATTTCAAAATTATTAATGCATAAAGCATTATGCAGTCATATACAGTGATAGAAATTTATTTCAAATAAACAAGCAGGATAAAACAAAACCACTCAGTGAAAAGAGACAATATGCCCTAAGAAACTTTAGTTAATCTACAGAGAAAAATTTTCTGGCTAAATATACAGGATAAAGTATTCATTTAAGCTATTTATTTGAGAAGAACTTTGGAATGAGTAAGATGGCATCATAAATTATGATTTATGACTCACACCTCCAGCAAATGAAGATAAATATGGCACTGGGATTGTTTTTTTCATGCATTAGTTATCTTGGCTGTCATACATAAAGACTGTATTCCTTTCCTATATATGTTATCACTAAGGGCTTCTGAGCATGAACAATGCTCAAATATATCAATTGTTGCATATAATCTCATATAAATTCTAATTAATAGATTAATTCACATAGCAAATCTATGAAAATGTGATTAAGTATTAATGTCTGAAATATTTATAATATCTTCGAAAACATCACAAATTCTATTAAAATTAAGGAATAATTTTGAAATATCATTATCAAACCTTGCACAATTCTGACAGATTTCTTTATACTCCTTCAATTTAGAGCTCCTTGATACTAAGGCTCTGTCACTGCTATGCCAGGGCCCTTGTCACCACTCTATCCTTAGCAGAGAAGATTACATTTAGGACAAAGTCCCACAAACATTTATTCCATTAATTATTCAATCCTTAAAGTAATTAAATCCAGTTCATCAGAAGAAAAGTTATCTGCAAGTCTATTTCAATCTTAAAGATACTGGTGAGGAGAATACTTTTCAATGAAAAAATGATATGCCACCCCAACGATAGTATAAATTTACCATGGGTATGATATTTAGGTATATTTAAAAATACCCAACAGTGTCATAGCAGTCATGTATACCCAGCAGGAAAAATCGGGAAAGAAATAACACTCTTTTCCCCTCCCAAAAGAGTCTTCACAACTGATAAATTTTGGACAAGGAATTCCACATGACGAAGTAGAAATAGAGTGAGGTAAAGCAAATAATAAGTGATGGTCCATCTCACTTCCAGAGTCAACAGGCTTTGTACAAAACCATTTCACTCCCATTATTTTTTCAGTTATTATTCTTGATTCTCGTCCATTCAAACAGCTAACACAAAGCTGTAGAAAATATTATTTCTGGCAGTTTTCAAAATCTGAATTTCTTTATATCAATCACCCACAAAAAATAGATGCTTCACTTTTCTCTCATTTTCTATTCTTAAGGAAATCCAAGGAACTTATGCTGAGAGAGATGTTTTTCACTTTGACTCTTGCACAATTTCACGTGACATCACAAAAATCCAAAATGAGCTCAAAGAATAGAAGCATATTTGCATTACTGAGGGATGAGAAATATCTCTGACCACTCCATTTACTTCACAGCATATTCTATCATGCTTTGTAAAACTAGGATTTAAAAATAATAATAATAACTCACTAATGGGTAAAAATCTGCCAAAATCAATTAAGTTTATATAGATAATTAAAGAAAGAAATATTGCTTAATATTAAATGAAAAACAGGGTCCACATCAGTGCTGATTGAGAGAGATGAAAGAGAAGGGTCTTACTGATGAGTTTGGTGTCAAGTGTGGGGAGGTAATTTGTGAATGTATTTAAAAGGATTTTTATTTTAACTTTTTTAGTCAATCCTGATTACCATTAACAAATTTAAAGTAAACTAAGTATTACTATGTTTAAAGTCTGGCTTCTAGGATGGAAAAATTTAAATATTTACATTTGTTTGATATTATATATATATATTTTGTTTGTTTGTTTGTTTTGTTTTTAAACAATGATGAAGGATATTTTCACCCTGGAATTCCTTCCTCCTTAAGAAAAACAATGACAGTTATTTATGCAAGAGAGCTAACTATCTGCCATCCGGTTATCAAATAGCCCTAAGTACAGTAGATTGCATGGCACTTGTTAATTTCATCCTGTGGTGGCCTTTATCATGTGTCAATGGTCATTCAATCAAGTGCCAATCTAGGTGTCCCTGTGAAGGTACTTTGTAGGTGTGGCTAAAGTTCATAAGCAGTTGACTTTAAATAAAGTAAGCTGTCCTAGATAAATTAGAGCACTTAGATCAAATTTAAAGCTAGAACATTTTAAAAAGATTCAATCAGTTGAAACACTTTAAAGGAAGAACTGAGGGAAGAAGAAATTCTGCCCATGTATAGCAGTTTAGGTTCATGCAAAGAGTCCCAGCCTGCCCTTCCTGATGACCTGCTCTTGGGTATTAGACTTGCACAGCCAGTGCCCATAATCACTTAAACCAATGCTATGCAATAAATCTCTTCATATATATATATATATATATATATAACTGCCACTGATTCTATTTCTCTTGGTGAGCTCTGAATGATACATATGCAAAGAGGGAAAATGCAGTAATAGAAGTGGGAAGGAAGGACCCTACCCAAGCTGTGTCTACATGGACCAATTGACTCAAGTCAGACAAACATATATACATATGTATATTAATAGACACACTTACACCGAAAACAGTATGTTCCCAAACACTCAAACCCTTTTGTTTCGCAGACCTGAACTTTTGACAGACTTAAGTGGGTTAATCAGTCACAAGCATCAACAAAAAATGGACTCAAAAGCACACTCTAAAAACTAATTTGTAGAAGAGAGTAGCGACAGCACATTACTTTCACAAAGACATTTCATGCACTTTGATAGAGAACAACAATCAGTTCTGAAAACACATTTTTCAACCTAAAAGGAGACAAATACTGCCTGTCCAACTAAAAAGAAAAATGGATCTAACTTCTAAAACAGGAGTCAAAAAATCCTATCACACTGATGCAGCTATAAAAATGCAATTCTTCAGCGCCACAAACAGCAATTGGTTCACAAATTGAATCTAGTCAAACTAATATGAAAACTGTCCACTGTCTCCCTTCCTTACCTGGACTGCATGTCTTGCTGGGTTTTGGTCTGACTGGCTTCCGCCTGAGGGGAAGTGTGGGTGACTCGGTGCTGGAGCTCCACCAAGGACTGGTAATACTGCTGCTGATGATGCTGCTGCTGCTTGTAGCGAGACAAACTGAAAAACAGCCCTAAAATGGCTTTTAAGTTTCCATTTCTTATTTCTGCATAAAATGGAAAATATAAAAACAGAACGATGTAAATTGAATTTTTTCTTTTTTACAAATGAAATTCTAGAGGCAATGCTCTTAGCCTGAATCTATGAAGATAAAATATGACTCAAGGGTCTCAGTCATGGATTTAAGCAAGCCTGAATTTCTGAAACATATTACCATTTCCAAATAGCTTGGAATTTCAGAGAAAGGATGAAGGGATGAAGAATGGGGAGAATAAAGCTCATTCAAAAGAGAAGGTCTTTGCTAGCCCTGAACTACATTTTTTTTTTGGTCTAACTTTAGCTTTTTCTTAGAAATGGACAGGCTCTCTGTCTTGCAACAATTTGATAGCACTGTATGTGTCTCACCGGTATGCACAGATGTTACCAACAGAGCAGAGGCTGTGAACTGGAGAAATAAAGCCACTTAATGTTGTTTGTCCTGAATTTATAACTGCTGTCGGTGTGGGTGGACCTCATAAGACCAACTGGATTTATAATTAGATATCCCAAAAGTATGCTATATTGTAGGTTTCAATTTTTAATGCCCAGATTCTTTTACTTTTAATTCATGCTACACACTAATCTATTATAATGATCAGCTTACATGACTTTTGATAACACAATCTAATAAATTTAAGTGGAAAATCTCATTCTAACACATGGGACCTTCTGTAAGTTTTTCTAATAGTGAATACAAACTTAAATGTACTAAGCAGATTACAATTTTGCACTATAAAGTAGTGCAAAAATTTATTAGGAAAAGAAAAAGAAGTGAAGTTGAAAGTAAGGCTATCTATGTTCTATAATCTTATTTTAAATAAATCTTGCTGCTGGCAAGAAAATACAACATGCTGTGAGGGCAAGGTTTTATATCCCCATTTGGAGTTTAGGAATATTAATGAACTATCTGATTGCTTGCTTTCTAATTGTTTATCATGTCATTCAAACTGTGCAGTGGAATTACTCATATAAAATAAGCTTCTGAGTTCAATTCTTTTCAAGACCTTTCTTAGTTCCCATAATATAGAAGAGTTGGCTTGGTCAAAATCAGAAAATTATTTTCTCCCATAGAGGTGAATGGTAGTCTTTAGAGTGTCTGAAAAATTTTATCATTTGGTTATGTATGTTGAATTATTTAGAACATCTTTTTTGTTTTTTGCATGGACAGGCACCAGGGAACTGAACCTGGGTCTCCAGTATGGCAGGCAAGAATTCTGCCACTGAACCACTGTCGCACTACCCTAGAAAATCATTTTTGAGCATTCGTACATTTTAAGGGATGGATAAAAGGTAATAGGTTGGGTGGGCCACGGTGGCTCAGCAGGCAGGAATGCTTGTCTGTGATGCCAGAGGACCCGGGTTCGATTCCCAGTGCCTGCCTATATGAAAAAAAAGGCAATAGGTTTATGTCAATATGGATGTCATGAGAGAAGGAAGAGACATAACACAAATAAATGAAAGCATTTCTAAACTGTCTTTATCAAGCAAAGTATTATCCTGGGGAATTGCATTCAAATTTAATTCTAATAGAACCATCACTTAAGTTTGAACCTAAGCTTTTCCACTGTTAAATGTGTAACTTAATTACACATCCAAGCATACAAATATAAAAGATAAAAGAAATTAAAAAAAGAAGAAATAAAAGAAATTTAAAGTAAAAGAATATTTAAATATGAAAGAAAATTTTGAAAAAATTAAATATTTCTACTAAATGGCCATTATTTCAGAAGCCAAATGCTGCCTCAGTTTCCAATGACATAAACATTTTAAGAACTTAGAATTTTCGAATATTTCTAATATCTGTAGGAAAAAGGCTCTCTAAACAAATTAACTCTAGTAGAAATGTTTATCAACCTAAATTACCAGAGTGTTTAATAGTACCTACTAGGAATTAATTTTGACATATAATTAACATTCTAATTAAAAATGATTCTTTTCTGATACATGTTCCAAAGGACTTGCTATTTCATTTCTTTTAGCATTTGGTTTTGTTAATAGTACTTGACAAATTTAGAAAGCTTCCTTAAAAAGAATATTAAAATTCAAATTTCTCACTTACTAGGAGTAGTTGTATCATTGATAATCCACATTAGCAAAAAAATGTGTCTTATTATGTTTTTACAAATATGAAATTTAAGATCTGGAATGATAAATGATTAGACAGGTAGAAGGAATGATAGGTGATGGAAGGAGAATGACAGATGATGGAAGGAGAGAGAAACAGATTGGTTTTCTTCAATATGATAAAGCTTGTCTAATGTTTGGCAAGTTTTACAGACTTTTGCTACTTTCCTATGTGGAAGAAAGTTTTAGAAAAAAATATAAATGACACAGTTAATTCAGTCTTTTTCCACCTTGCCACATTTCATTTAATGATGACCTTTCAAAATGTTAATCGTTTATATGCTTTACATATAACTGTTATGAATATTGTTAGTGCTAATTATGTAAGAACTCATGATGACTTACTTAAAATTTCCAAATATTTTGACTATCATTATCAATCTGATTATATTAGGGAATGTTATTAAATAATAACACTAATTACTATTAAATTTTAAACATTAATTACATTTTTACCCATATCTATGTCCATCTAGCACCCAGCATTTATCTGCCTACCTGCTTAATTACTTAAGATTCAAAAAATACTATGCATTAGTAATAGCATGAAAATATTCTGTTGCTCCTCCACTCCCCATATATTGAATCATGGAAACAACAACTCTAACAAAATATAGAACAAAACAAGTCATTACAACACATGCTAATAAGTACTATTTTTATGTATCTGTTATTTTAGAAATGTCACCGATTTCCTTTATCGTGTTAGGGAGCTGTACATTCTAACCCTATATTGCTTACATTAGGAAACATGTTTTTAAAACACTGATTTATTTGTGACAATTGTGCTTTTTCTTACCTTCAGCAGACAGACCTTGGACATTTACTCCTCTGGCTGCTAGAAAACTAAGGCAAACATCAACATTTTCAATCTGCAACATGAAAAGCAGTAAAAAAGCAATTCAGAGAGTTATTTTAAAATAAATAAAGAAGCTAAAATGAAACCAGAAATAAACATGAGAAAAGATAAAGAAAGAATGAATTCTTTACATTCATTACATACTAGAGATATTTACCAGAGTTTAAGCAGAATTTTTTTTGACTAATTGCAGAATGAATATAAAGCTTTCGTTGTCCAGTTTGGTACTTACAAACAATTCATAAAGGCCTGATCAAGAACGGCATTCTGGCATATCAGCTATCCACCTACTTAACATAAAACTGGATTTTCTATATTACAAATAAGTTCCAATGAAAGCATCCACACAGGATGAGACTTGCATGTGTTTCTTACAATGTTAGGATGCGGGTCACAGAGATTCAACCGGTAACATTTGACAAACATGCCTAAAGATAGATGCAATAGAAAAATAAGTGACATGACATCAACTAAATTAAGCATGTTTTTTCCTAAACCATAGAAAATTTTTGGTTTAAACATTCATGCGTGTTTCTGTACTTTGACTAGTCCTCTGATTAAATATAGGCATTACCCCCACTATTTAAAAGAATGAATACCTATGGTTTTTGAATAATTCATCTCAATATGTTATTAACTGGAGGTAACATTTCGGGTAAGAAGGAAAAAACCCCACAATGACTGAGATATTAATTCACCGGTTTTATCTCAATATTTCTCATGGTATTATACAGCTAATTTTTACTGAGAAGACTAGAAAGGTCCAGTTCTTTCTAAGTCATCCCCCTGTTTTTTTGTTTTTTTTTTAAGCCAGTCAAATTTAGCAGTGGCGGGGGGGGCTGTATACCAGCTTTAGTGACACTAACGTTAACAAGTTCTGATAACCCACTACCATCAGATCAGCCATCCCCCTGGGTTTTATTCGCATTCCACAAATTTTGAAATTCTAAAGTAAATAGGAGATTTAAAGTTAATAACTTGGCACGATACTATTTTCTGTCTTATTAAATTCTTATCAAAAGCAATGCATCAGGACACACAAAGTTCTGCCAATGTCCTTTCTTGCTTAGTTTCATAGCGAGGTCAAAAATGTCTCCTAAAGAAAATAAAAATAGAGATTCTAGAATCTTTCCATATAAAACACAAAACGTTTACATTCCTCTTTAAATGTAATTTTGCACAAAAATTCAAGTAATAAAAGCCAATGAGCTGCTCTTTTCTTTAAAATTACCACGGCCAAGGTACATACATTTTCTTTGGGGAAAAAAAAAGGATTTTTATTGATTCACTTCAAGGTCAGTTTTATTGGAATTATTATTTCAAAAAATATATACCTGAAGATGTCAAATATGACCTGACCTAACGAAGCTTCTTCTATCTACGTATGGTGCTAATATGCGCATCCAAGTCTTTCCTTTCTTCACATTTTAATCTACTACGAGAAATGAGACTTGACAGGAAGAAAGGAAGGATGGAAGGAAAATGGAAGAAAGGGAAGAAAGATGGGGGGAAATATAAACATTCTCTTGTTTCATCGCAAGGGCTGCTCTATAAAATATTCATCTTTAATTCTACAAAGATCTTGACAAAATTCCACATGCCTGTTTTGTGAAAACAAGTTACTTTTCTGCTGCACTAGTTCTGAAAATAAACAATCAAAACCATATTCCTCACTTACATGATCAAACTGTTTCGAGAAGCTATTTGTGAGCAGATATTAATGTGCTTAGAATGTATGTAGTTTATCTTTACTAAGGCTGTTGCTAAAATAAACATGAGCTTTTTAAAAAGATTCAGTGGAATAGATGAGTACTCAATTTATTTTATAACTATTGGTAGGCTGCAAAGCAAAAGGAGGATATAAACTTTTATCTTAAGGATTTGAAATTAGTAATCTTAATTTCCTTAATAAACAAATTTGAGGTCTGTGGGACAAATTGGATGACCTACTGTATCCATGCTTGGTGAATGGCAGCAGAATTTTCAAAGGGATAAGCTCCACAGTGCTCTTTTAAATTTATCTTTTAAGGTATGTTAAAAATAAATAAAAGAAGAAACAAATAATTAATATGGTCTAGTATTAAGAATGGGAATTGGACTTGAATATCAAAAATGTTTACAATAATCGTCCTGATGCTATTAATTTCATAGCAATTGTATGCCTTTTATAAAAAGATGATTTCTGATGCAAACATATAATTTATTGTAAAATGTTAACAGACTGGTTTTGCCTTTTATTTTTATAATACAGGTAACTTAAATTTGTCTAAATTTATTATACATGAGTAGTTTAGTTTACTGGAAGATCTGAAAAAGGGTGATAAGTATAGTCTGCAGTTAAGTTTGGTATGGTAACTCTTTACATTATCATTTAACCAGCATATAAAATAAACTTATATCTAGATTTATATTATAGATACAACTCTCTCAACATACACAATAAATTGGAAAGGAAAAATAAAAGAGACCTAATAGAGGAAAGAGAAGTGATTAAAAATATATTTTTTATTTCTTTCATATCTTTCCTATTTATTAGGAACGTCAACCTTTTATAATATTCCCTTATAGTCATTCATTATGAATAACCAACAATTTTAGATAATTAATACAGTTCTCTATTACTTACTACATTAAAGTAATATCAACAGAATAAGAACCTGCATACATAGTTTTCAAATGACTATTAAATGCCAATTTATTAAAGTTTGCTTATTTATTCAACACTATATCCTTGTTCATTGGTCAAAATTATTTTTCTAATAGTGTAACAGCATAAAAATAGTATTATTATATTTTAAGTATATATATTAGGTATTTTTCCTACCAATTCCAAAGTCTTTCCATAAATTCAATCATGGTTGTTAGTACTATGTAACTTTTTATTTTTTGGCACAACAAAAAGTTACAGTTAAAAAATATGATAACAAATTGGCATTGATAAATCCTTTTAAATGTCGTTTATATGGTTAGTCTCCTCAACAGAGGCCCACATTAAAATAAGTTGAGAGAACTTTTTCACTATATAATAATATACTTTAATGATTTTTTATTTCAACAAATTTTAGAGATTAGTTTCTCATTATTCCTGTTTTATTAAAATGGATTATCCTTAAACATTTCCTGTGTTTATAATTGTTTTAATTACCGTTCTTTTTGCCATACTACACCACAATTCTTTAAACTATAAACCTGGAAACATTTTGATAACTTAGAAACAAATGAAAGTGATTTTGTCATCAAATTGATATGTCATTGAAGCCAGTTTTACTTTTACTCAATATTGATTTGAGTAATTTATCAAACTATCAAAATTCCCATAGTGTTTTAGCATCTAATAATGTGTGTCAAATTTTTATTGGAATAACCCTTTCTGTACCATAATATAGTGTTTTCTAAAATTTTGACTGTGACCAATCAGCAAAACCCAGCATACATATAATGGCAAAAAAAAATTTCATGGAAAAAATATCTACCCTTACTATATTTGGATCGCTATGATGTTTTCTACTCCATAGTATTGTCTTCTGTTTAATCTATTAAAATGCTGGTTAAAACCCACTAGACAGATTTCAGGATATGTTCATCGGTGGCAATACACAATTTGAAAAACAGTACACCTAAAACCAGAGCATTTTCACATCTCTAGTGACACTTTTAGGTGTCTATGTTCAGTGGCTAATAAAAAGTGGATTCATGATCAGAAACAAGGTTCCTGCAAGAATTTAACTAAAGCAGTTAACTGACATACAGAAAACAATGTTCAAAATACATATGTGGCCCTATGTCTAAAACCTAAAAAGGAATTTAACCTATCAGGTTGTAATCTACATAGACAAACAAATTATTTTGAAAAGGAAGAGAGGAAGAGAGAAAGAAAGAAAAACTAGAGATCAGTGAATCCAGAGACTGCCTTTTGGATTTTCTTTGGGAGCTTTAAAAAATATACTAATAATCTCCTGTGCCTGACACCAGACCATAACAATCGGGTATTCTGGGGCTGGCTATCAAAATGTTTAAAATTTTAACTCCTAGTTTCAGGACAACCTCCTCTTCACAGATGAGGCAACTGAGCTCCAGAGCAGGTCTAACACAAAGGTGAGCAAAAGAAGCCAGGCAAAAGAATACATACCAGGTGATATGTAATTTATATAAAACTCAAGATCAGCAAAATGAAACAAGGAAAACAGAAGTCTGAATAGCGGTGCCCTTCGAAGGAATAAAGCCTGGAAAGGGGCACAAGAGAAAGAGGTGTGACAGAAATGCCTTTTATTTTGATCTGCATGGTGAATATACAGGTATATACATATATTAAAATAATTCAACTGCATACTTATGATTACAGCACATTATTCATTTTCCATGTATATTTTACCTCAATTTCTGCTCCAGTACTTTATATACACTTCTATGAATGCTTTACTTCCATTGAAAAAAATTGAGCTGTTGCTTTGTTGAGAATAGACTGTTGCAGCTTATTAGGTGGCTGTTGCAAATAATCAGTGGGAAAGGTGAGGGTTTATTGACCAGGCTAGTGGCAGCGAAGATGGCGTGAAGTGGTCAGATTTTGGATATATTTTGAAGGAATCTCATGAGTAGATATGGCATAGGAGAAAAAGAGAAGAGTCAAAGTTGACTCCAAGGTTTTTGGCCTCAGCAAGTGGAAGGATGAAGTCTCTGTCATCCTGAGATGGAAAATGAAGGGGACGGAAACAGGGAGTTTATTCTTAGACATACTTGACTCGTCTCTTAGACATCCAAATGGTGATACTGAGTAGGCAGTTGGACACAGAAATCTGAAGTTCAGTTGAGAGGTCTGGGATGGAGATCTAAATTTGAGAATCATCCTCATATAGAAGGTATTTAAAGCCATGAGTGTGGATTAAATCACCAGGGGAGTGTAGACATAAAAGAGAAGAACAAACCCTGACCCCTAGGAGATTATTATTAGAAAGAAGAGGGGAAGCAATAGAAGAGATTGAGTAAAAACAACCAGAGAGAAGGGGAAGAAAATTGGAAGAGAATATGTAAATCACTTAGTACAATATTCTGCACACAATAAGAACTCATAAAGCAGTTAGCAATGATTATTATTATAGTTTTTAATATTAGTAGAGCGACTAATTTATAGTCACTCACAGCCTCTTTGCGTTTGGCAATACACCAACTTCCCTGAGAGTCATTTCTATTGTATTAAGCCTATTTCCTGATTCTTTTATCCAATGATTTCTATACTTTGCTACATTTTAGAGTCACCTGAGCTTTTTTTAAAAAAGTTTTTTGTTTGTTTGTTTGTTTTGCATTAGCAGGCACCGGGAATCGAACCTGGGTCTCCAGGATGGCAGGTGAGAACTCTGCCTGCTGATCCATCATGGCCCACCTTCACCTGAGCTTTCAAGAATGTAGATATCTGGTTCACACTTTTATCACTTAAGTCAGAAGGTCTATAGATAGGAGCTACTTATCGGGATTTTTGAGCCACTTAGTAGAACTTCTCGCAAATCTCCTGTTGATTCCAGTGTACAGCAAAGTTTGGCATCAACAGCTTCGATGTTTTCTTTCAAAGAAAGTAACTGCATATAATGTCAGATTATCCCCATTTGTACGAAGGAGTTTCACTGTTCAGACTGTAGCAACACATTGTCTTTTGCTTATTTCGGCCATACTGGACCATATAGTTCAGTAATTATACAGTTTATTCTTGGAATAGTATATGTACACACATTTACACATATACACATACTTATATGCATATAGTAATACAAACAAATTCATTAAGTTCTGTGAGCCTCACATTTCTCATTTTGGCTCAGGTAATATTCACATCTCTAGCTGATGGACAGTCGCTCCCAGGACATTTTCTTCCCTATTCTGATGTCATGCATAATGTCTTGGGTCCTTTCTTCTGTTTGTGATTCACACTGTCTTGGTATGAAACCTTGGTTTTGTCTCTTTTTCATGCTAATTTAAGCACAGCTGTATAACTATAAAAATATTGACTACAAAATGACAATGAAACCAAAAGGGTCTAAGTTCTAGATCCAGTCACTATTCAGAAGGATCAAACATATGGGGACACTGAGCCTTAAAGCTTTGGGGTTCAATCAAAATGCTTAAAGTTATCACAATGGCCTAAAAAACACAGTTTTGTTAGAATAACAAGGTGGGCTTCTGCGTGTTTTCTCGATAGAAGAAATTAACAAGTTCAGTAGAAGTCGGTTCACATTTTAGACCTGAGTTTCTCTCTGTATAATTAAGAGTGGTATCTTGACACATCTCTATTTAACATTTTTATGTTCTATAAAGTAAATCTATTCATCTGTTCATTCATTGAACATGCATTAAATTTACCTTGTGCCTGGAACTGTGCTTAGTTCTGCAGACATAAATTTCAAGGCTTAGCCACTATCTTCATATTTTCTAAAAAGGCAATGACTTATATTCAATATTTTCAATACTCCTGTGAAAAATTGGCACCCATTTTTCAAAACAGAAATGTCTTTGTCTAATTTTATAGTTGTACCTTTGCCTGTATGAATTTGTTAAATATGAATATATCTAATTGCTAGACTACAGATTGGGTTTCAAATGAGGAAAGGAAGATCTTTCATTATCTGTATTTTCATGAATTAATTTCATTAATTTTCATTATCTGTTAAAAAATCTTTGCACTAATATGTGTTCTCAACAAATCAAACACATAGCAGGCATGGAGAATATTTGCATTTATTCATTTTGGTGTTGAATAAACTATTCAGAAAGAAATGTAGGATTTCTTTAGTATAGGTCTTTCTTGAGTTCACATACTTTAAACCATGCTTTATGCCAACCCAGCCTTTCAGCATTTTTATTATAAAGCTGATATAACTTATTTTGTGACATGTAACAGTGGGCATCTTTCACAATATTAACAGAGCTATAGCTTGTCTATTCACAGGTTTCTTTCACTTTTATTTATGAATATCTAATGGAAATTACTTTTAGGTACTGCATATCTGCCTATGATTAATATCAACCTGATAGAAGTGATTAAGCTTAAGCCATGGCACAAACACTTCACATTGAGTGAGTAATTCATTTAGCAACTACTGGCTTTATTATGGGCAAAAAGAGCCCTGCTGGATGGCAAGGGATGCAAAAATGAATTGCAAAGTCTTTGCCTTTGTGAGCTTGTAAAATAGTTGAGGAGATAGAAAAGATTCATAAATTGCCATAACATGAGGCATAATACGATACATTTCAAAAGAGAATTATAAACAATGGCCTCTGGCAGTAAATAAAGTGGAGTTATAATATTTCACTAAAATCTGAGGGAAAATCATAGAAGAAGTTCCATTTAGACTGAAAGGCAAAGTCAGATTTTGATAAGTTTAGACAAACATTGGAAGGAGGAGTGGGACATGGCAACTAGAGAAGCCATGGGCAAATTCCCCCACAAGGATGCTTGAGCATAGATTATGCCAGTCTTTACTTTCTGCAATTATGCTCTTACAGCTGACTTTCATTGGCTGGGATTAAAAAGACCCTGTGCCCTTGGATTCTAAAACTGTTGCAATATAAAAAACTAAATAATTGTAAACCAGGTGCAAGCATTCCATTTCAAAGACTAATTTCTATCTACAGAAGAAACACAACCTGTTTAGGATATGCCTGAAGCACTAGAATCTGCTGTTATGAATCAGACATAGAGAATGTCGAGAAGAATATAAGCCACTCTTGACTTTGGCTGTCCCTGGATGGTGAATTCTGACTGGCTATTTTTGTGACTTGTGTTATTTTTAATTAATGATGCTTCTTAATTGCATGGTAAACTTCTATTTCTAGTGTCATTATACAAATTAATTAAATAAATAAATGCGATATCAACAACACCAAAAAAGGCAAGATGGCTTGGATTGGGAAAACCCCAATCCTAGCACAGAATTCAAATCATTAGCTATATTTTAATCCAAGATTTTTAAACAGAGATGAACGTTTATGAAAAATTAAAGTAAAATGCGGTAGTGTTCTATTTTGACTAAAATTCTTACCATGTTTGCTTTCTTTTATTCACTTAACAAATCTTTGTTCACCAAGACATTTCCCATCCTTTTTATACATATAGTTTTATAGGAGAAAGTGAGATAATTCAAACATAAGTTGCAATGAAAGGTATGATCAGAGAAGCACAGACTCTTGGAGAAGCACATAGAGGCCAAGGGACTAGGAAAGGAAAAAGTTTTTAGTTACTAAGACTTATTTATTTAGCACAGTTATAAAATAACTTCTTCTGAATTTGCCATCACTATACCATTTTATAATGAGAAAGTTGTTCTCGGAATATTGAATTGACTTGCCCAAGGATACACAGAGAAAAGGCCAACACCCAAGACATGGCTTTAACCCCCACATTTTGCTGTTTAAGGGAAAGTTTGACCTAAGTCCATGAAAGTTTAGAAGGATTAGCTAGGTAAGGGGAAGGAGATTATGAGAACCAGACATGGTTGAGAGACAGCATAGGTTAAAGGACTTGCAAAGAGTTCAGAACTGCTAGGGAAGTTCAGAGTTGAAGCTCAGTTAGATCTTTTCTCCACAATGTCTTATTTATCAATGAGAAAATTAGCTACTCCAAAGTCTGGTAACCTTCAAATTAGATTGAAGAACCTGTGTAGGAGGAGAAATCAGACAGAAATGCCTCCAGGAACAAGATTTTTTAAGTCTAGAGACAGGTAGGAACAGGAAGTGAGGCTGCAGAGATAAGCAGGAGCTAGAAAAGGAAAACTTATCATATCATGGTGAGTGTGCTGGTTTGAAAGGAAGTATGTCCCCTAGAAAAGCCATGTTTTAATCAAAATCCCATTTCATAAAGGTAGAATAATCCCTATTCAATACTGTATGTTTGAAACTGTAATCAGATCATCTCCCTGGATGATGTGATTTAGTCGAGTGGTTGTTAAACTGGATTAGGTGATGACATGTCTCTACCCATTTGGGTGGGTCTTTGTTGGTTTATTGGCATCCTATAAAAGAGGAAACGTTTTGGAGAATGGGAGATTCAGAGAGAACAGAGAACGCTGCAGCACCATGAAGCAGAGAGTTCAGGAGCCAGTGACCTCTGGAGATGAAGAAGGAAAATGCCTCCTGAGGAGCTTCATGAAACAGGAAGCCAGGAGAAGAAGCTAACAGATGACGCCGTGTTCACCATGTGCCCTTCCAGATGAGAGAGGAACCCTGACTGTGTTCACCATGTGTCTTTCCAGATGAGAGAGAAACTTTCTGTGTTCGCCATGTGCCTTCTCATTTGAGAGAGAAACCCTGAACTCCTTCAGCCATCTTGAATCAAGGTATCTTTCCCTGGATGGATGCCTTTGATTGGACATTTCTATAGACTTGCTTTACCTGGGACATTTTCTCAGCCTTAGAACTGTAAACTAGCAACTTATTAAATTCCCCTTTTTAAAAGTCATTCTGTTCCTGGTATATTGCATTCTAGCAGCTAGCAAACTAGAACAGTGAGGGTCTGGGCTTGACCATAAAGCTCAGCGAACCAATGATATGTTTGTTTTAAGCATAAGAAAGAAATGATCAGTGTTGCATTTCATACGATGACACAGTATATATTTATTGACAGATACTAGTAAAAACTTCACAAACCAATTTTCATCCAAATTATCTGCAATGATCTCTGATTTTAGAAGTTCTATCTCAGTCTATCTCATTTTAAAAATGCCAGTTGCAGCACACTAACTTCATAAAGCTCTCAGGTACAAGAAGCAGTTTGAAAAACCCTGCACTACATGTGAACAATTGAAGCAAGGATAATAGTCTAAAAGGTACTTATCAATTTTCTTCTCCATCAAACCACCTAGCACCAGAAGGAATTTCATATGGAGTTTTAAGCAAGTGTGATATTTACCCTATATTCAAACCGTACTTTTACTTTACAATAAACCCTAGTGAAGTTGATATAGTTTTTTTCCCATGCAATAGATGCTCACAGAAATAACATAATACTTACAAATTTAGACAAAGCTAATAAATAGTAGAGCCATTTTCAAACGCAAGCCTGCCAGGCAAGGAATGACTTGTCCCCTAGAACTTCCAGAGGGAGTGTGACCCTGCCAATACCTTGATTTTGTCCCAGTGATATTGATTTGAGACACACAGCTTCCAAAACTGCAAGAAAATAAATTGCTCTTGTTTTAAGCCACCGAATTTAAGCAGCCACAGAAAACTAATATATATTTGGAAGTAAGGTGGTGCAGTAACAAATATCCAAAAATGTGGAAGTGGTTTTGGAATCGGGTAATAGATAGAGAGTAGAACTTTGAGAAGCATAGGAGAATAAGCTAAGATTGCCTCAAAGAGACTCCTGGTAGAAATATGGATGTTAAAGACTCTACCAGTGAGGGAGGAAATGAGGAGCGAATACGTATATCATCATAACAGATTGTTGGTAGAAATAAGAACTTTAAAGGTGCTTTGAGTGAAGGCTCAGAAGGAAAGGAGGAACATGTTATTGGAAACTGGAGGAAAGGAGATCCTTTCATACAGCAGTAGAAATCTTAGCTGAATTTGTCATAAAATTGTGTGGAAAACAGAATTTGTGAGTGATGAATTTGAATATTTTGCTGCTAAAGTTGTGGCCTGATTCCTTCTTGCTGTTTATAGTAAAATATGAACAGAAAGAGATAAATTGGAAGAAAAACTATTAAGTGAAAAGAAAATGGGATGTGATGGTTTGAGAAATGCTCAATCTATATAGATGAAGCAAACATGAAAATTAGGAGATTCACTGTGGGAAAAGTATGCTCTGGAAATAAGACCAAATTTGGCTGGACACATTTTTTTAACGCTGAGGAAATAAGGCATATGACTTTCATAGAACCCCTCAGTCATCTCAGGTGAAGAAAGGAATAGAAACAGGCTATCCAAGAAGAACCTGTGCAAGACCCTCTTGTTTTATGGCATAAATCCTATGACACTGATGGGCGAATCTTAAGACTTTTCATAATGTTATAGCAGCAGAGAGTGCCTGCTTAGACTAAAAGGGGCAGCTAGAGGAAGAAATGAAGAAAGGCTGTCAGAGACTCAAAAATTCTATAGGGAAGGAAAAGGCTGATTAAATTACCCAACTGCAAACATGTGCTACCCTTCAAGGAAAAAAAAAAAAAGAAAAAAGGAATCACTCCAAGTGCAGAGCCTTGATCCCATAGGATAAAGCTGTGGCCACAGAGGCCAGAGCTGCAAGAGAGGAGGACATTCCAGCCTTGATATCAAATAGAATTTACCCTACTGATATTAAAACAGCTTGAGGCCATGACTCCTTCCATTTTCTCCCTTTTGGTACAGTCATATCTATAACTAGTATCCTATGTTTGCCCCCAAAGGGAATATCGTAAGCAGATAACTTGCTTTCTAGTTTCACAGGTCCACAGATGAAGCAGAACTTTGCCTTAGGATGGATCATACTCAGTTTCACCCATACCTGGATGAAGTAATTCAGATAATGAGATTTCAGACCTTTGAGCTGATGAATTTTAGATGAGATTTTAGGCTTTGTATTGTTGCTATAATGGGTTAAGGCTTTTGGTGGGGTTGGGAGGGGACGAATGTATTTTACATGTGGATCAGATGTGGGTCTTTGGGGATTAGAGGACAGACTGCGATAGGCAAAATAATGCCCCTCCTTCACACATCCCCCACTCCACAGAAGAAAGATATCTCCATCTTAATGACCGGAATCTGAGAAAGTTATTTATATGGCAAAAATGAGTCCTTGTGGATGTTATTAAGTAAGGACTTTAAGATGGGGAGACTATCCTGGTGAGCTCCAAATGCAACCACATATATCATTATAAAAGGGAGAAGAGGGGAAGAAAATGTAACCATGGAGGCAGATATTGGAGTGATGTGCTCATGAGTCAACGAACGCCAGTGGCCACCAGAAACTGGAAGTGGCAAAGAGTGGATTCTCTCTAGAACTTCTACAGTGAGAGTGGTCTTTTGATACCTTGATTCCAGTCTCATTGTATTGATTTGAGACTTCTGGCCTCCAGCCAGAGAATAACTTTCTTTTGTTTTAACCCATCAAGTTTTTGGTAATTATGTTACAGCAACCATGGGAAACTAAGACAATGACATGCTCAGTAAGGCAGGAGACATCTCTAGCAAATTGCAGATATCCTGGCCTTGGAAGCTAAGGCTTTGATGGGCTAAGTCTTGGGTAGTTGCTGAAAAGCACCTTAATTAGTGCCATTCAGCACCTACCCAATTACAATGCTAACGTCATTACAATGCTAATGCTCTCAGGATTCCTTCTCTGTCTCTTAAGTTTGTAGGAAGTGGGGTAAGGAATAGCAACTCTGTTTGTTCTTGGGTTGTATAGATTTGGAGTAAGGCTATTTATTAAACACAATAGTATAGCAATTAAATTTTGCAGTCAAATAAATTTGGGTTTGCATCCTGATATTTCAATGTACACATGGTAAGGACTTGACAAATGCTTTACCTTCCCTCAGCTTTCTTATTGTAAAATGGAAGTGAAAATGGTTCCAGCAACAATATATTCTGTGAAGACTGATAAAGTTTATAAAGAGCTAAGCTCCACGCTTGGCACAAATAAGGCTCATGATGATGATGACTGTTAGTAAAACAGAAATCCATATGCACAGATACATATATTTGTGTTTGCACAGATAAAGGTATATATTTGTGTGTGTGCATGTATATGTGTGTGTGTCTGTGTGGGTGTGTGTGTATACATATATATATATATATATATATGAAGATAGAGCTATAGAATTCATGAGGATTTAATCAGATATAAATCCTTCTTTGTCCAAAATTCTCCTATTCCAGTTTAACCGACTTGGTATTTAAAAGATGATGAACATCTTGAATATTTTTGTCAATTATAGCTAGCATTAAATCACGATTATAAACTATAACTGCCAATATAAAGTGTTAAGAATTATATAAAAATTGCATTGGCATTCAATGGCCTGAGTATGTAATCTGACAGTTTTCCATAAATTTGTGCTTTTCAGCTTGTTCCAGGAAAAACAAAACAATCTAATTGCTTTACTGTGAAATTATAAAGCAACTCCAAGCCTGAATAATATTCATTTATATATATATGGATCAAGTTACATATAATAATTAACTATTTGCTTAATACATGATTTCAGCATAAAATCTATACATAATTATCTCATATGCTCATCCACTTTCTCAGTCACACCAGATTTATATTCCTGCCTTATTTGGAAGAAAGAAAGAATATGAAAGAAGAATATTATTTATATTTCAAGGTGGAATATCTGGACCGAACATGAATATAATAATAATAATAATGTGCTAAAAATCAAAAATCCTGAACTCCAGGCTGTACTTTGTGAACTTATTTTTCAATAAGTTTAAAAGTAATTGGGCCAAGAATTGGGGTCAAATAGATGTGAGTCTAAGCCCTCTTCTTCCACTTACTAAATGGGGGAATATACGCATCCGAATGAGCCCAGTTTCCTTGCAGATTAGCTGTGAAGACTAATTGAAAAAGGAAAGCAAATACTTTTCACACTAGATATAGAGTCAGTATTCAATAAATAAGTTAAATCAATATGTAGTGATCACAAAGCTGAACTCTCAGACCTATATCTAAAATTCTATGTTTTTATGTAATGGTTTCACAGTGTTTCTTATTCTGTCTGAAACATAGCTAGCACAAATCAGAAGGACAAAACGAATTTTCAAAGTTTAACTAGGCATCCCATGATTTGTGTCTGTCTAGCCACACAAGCCAGTTTAACTGAATTCATTATTAAAACCATTAGAAAATAATTTCATGAGGCAACTAAATTAGACAGGTGTACTGAATTTCAAAAAATGATCTGATCAAAGTTAAACTTTTCAAATGACTGGAATGAGGTCAAGTGAACAAGAGTCTTCGATTCCATTTATTTTTCTCTTCTTAAAGAGGTAATTAAAGAGATTTATTTATCATAGGTTTTAAAACCAAGAATACCACAGTTCATATTTAAAACCCCTCACCTTTGGCATTTTGTTTTCCAAACTAGGACTTTTAAAATTGTTCTTTTATTACATATTTTATCATGGATTAATATTGTGGCTTTTTTTGTTTAATCTGAGTGGTGGGAGGTCTGTGAAAGACAGACACCTAAATTCTTAAACAATACTAGATGATTAAAGGTGAGAATACCCTTAAAATTATGAAAGAATATTTTCTAATGTTAAGTTTGATTGTGTTTTTGTGTTTACTGGGATGCTGGCTTACCAGGGAGAAACAATGTATAGCATTTTAAGTTAAAAAAAAAAGAAAAGAATCAGAGTTAAGAACATACTAAATGGTTAAAATGTAGTCAGTGTTCAAACATATATAAAGGAAATATTACTGTTTTCCAGTAGAAATAGGTACATTTATAAAGTTTACTAATTACTCTTAAAATAAAAAGCCTTATTTCTAGAAAGAAAGAGAAAAAAATAGTGAAATATGGACTCCAAATCCAAACAAGTTATTTTATTCCAATTTCTATTTATCATAGTAATGACGCAAACCAACTTAAATATTATAACAATCAGAAGAACAAAAGTTAATTTATTTAATCTATAATTTAAAGTTAATACAACAAGGATTCCTGCATTATTTGCATTTATTTAATTTCTGAATTGCAGATCAGCTATTTCCTATAAAAATCACTCCCACATTATTGTTCTTTTTCTTTGTAAACTAAATTGAATATCTTTAAGGAAATATCTTCCTCATGCTACTATGAACATGGTTTTTAAAGCCTATAAAGATCAAAAACCCAAAAATATTTCTCAGATAAAATAGGAAAATAAATAATGATCTTTGGTGTTTTGCTAAATCAAACTAGCATATCTGAGTTCCAAAGGATTTTAAAGTTCATCACTCCAACTTCTTTATTGCAAATGTGTGGAGGCCTGAGAATTAAAATGACCATAACCCCAACTCCACCCAATGGGGTCAAATAGAATCAGAATTTCAGTGATCATTGTCCTTTTAAAATGCCATGCTTCCTCTCAATACTTGCATGTTATTTCAGCTATTTAACTTGAACTTTAAATTACTAGCATAGAGAGCAACTTCTACAGATAAAGCTGGTTTTAAAAATTGTCACAGTGATATTCTCATAGATTAAATGCAAGTTTCTGAATACTAGTAGTTTGTATGTAGTCTTCCAAAGTGAACACATATGAAAATAATGAAATCATTAAGGAAACTATAAAGTAGAAACTTTTGCTTAATATTTCTTTAGAGATCAGACCTATATTTGTATTAGAACATCTGTCTTCATTAAGCTATCTTTTTGTAGCCATTCCAGAAGATGAATAGGTTCAAAAATGGCAGAGGTATCATGTGAATGGACTGATTTAGCAATATTCCACTCCTCTGAGTCATGTGCTAGAATCCAGCAGTATGCCATTTATAAGATTTTATTAAACCTTTAAGAGCATTCCAATATTTCATCTCTTCCCTATTTGGTTAGGAACTTCTTCTTATCTTACCTTAAAAGATCCTTTAAAGGGGCAGTAATTACAAGTACTAGCTGAAAGAATTAAAACTTTAAAGGACAGAAGAATGCTAAAAGCACAGGACATTTTCACTATCAAGGACCATGCCACTATTGACTGCTACTACAGAAATAGAATGAAGAAGGCTAAAGTCCATAACAGTAATTACTTCCAGAGTAATTACCAACCCTGTGGGACATAGACTGAAGTGGGCAGGGAGAAAGGAAACCTAATTTTCCATCTTCTAGAAACAAAAAACTATCAGATTCATGACCATTTCAGATATCTCCATGTCTGTAAATTTTAAATAACATATATAATATGATAGAAAATAAGATTGAAGGTTGTGGCTGAAAACTAACTGTGCTTTGAGGGTGAGGTGGAGGGAGGGGGCAGAAAAGAGAAAGGACAAGCTGTGAACCACATTTGCCAGACCCTCAGCTATGCCATATGATCTAATTCTGAGTTTACAGCTATTTCACATAATCAAATTTCTGAATCCCTATATGCATGTGTGAAGATACTTGACTGTAATAGTCTATTTTAAAATAAAGAAAAAATTGTTTCCAAAACAACTTTTCTCCTACATGTCTTACATTTTTTGTCTAAGAACTTTGCACTTGTGCCTCTAAATTTCAAATAAGTGTTGGGCATTTTTTTCCTGCTATTTTTAAGCTGATAGGCATTCTGGACATTCCTGATATTTATAGTTTACTAGCTTATTTCCTCATGTAAGCTCACCAAAGTTGTGGCATGCAGCATATATTTTGAATACTGTCACCGCCCACCTAGAAACTACCCAACAGGTGCCATCCATATCAGTAACTTCATCTTTAGATGAGGTTAAGTAGAGTGTTTAGTAAGCTATTACAAAGTTCTGTGTTTCTGGATGAGTTTATGTCAAATGAAACATAACCATGACTTTGAAACTTAGAATACCTATGAATCAAAATTTCTCACTAATAGCGCTAATAACTCGCTGAAAGAAAAGTTCATATTTTTCTGAAATATGTGTTCTTTGGTCCAGATTATTTGAGAGAATTTATATTTGCATTTATATATATATATATCTATACCTAATTTTTCCTCTATTATAAGGTAACCATTAGAGAATCACATGAAAAAGACCACAGTAGTATTATCTATAGCTCTGAAATTAGCATATTATGATTCAAATTATGATTTGAATTTCTTCATTTTTTTATTCAATTCACTTCCTAATATCCAAGTCTTCACCCATTCTGGCACCTTATGACATGACACAAAGAAAAACGTAACCCCATGCCTTTCCAAGATGAAATGTTCCACATGGGATTCAAATTTCCTTCTCTGCCGCTTCCTTAATCACTTTTCACAAATATTGGATCCTCAATTCCTTTGGATTCTCCTTTCTGCCTATTCTGCTTCTTCAATATCTGCTTATCTCGCTCCCAGAAACTCTCCTCAACACTGCCGACTTCTCAAACTATTTTTTTTTCTTATCTTCAATAGGAAACCTTCAACAGGAAAAGATTATTCAAGACTCACAGAAAAGCTCCACTTCTCAGTTATTTCTTAACATACTATCTCCCTGTAGAAAACAGTCACAGAAAGTCACCAGCACCTGTCTAACGACTAGAACTAACGCCCTCGTGCCAGTATACCAACTAGTTGACTAGCTGCATTTAACAGCATCTGCCACTTTCTGCCCATCTCATTGTGCTTTCTTGCTGGGTTATTTCCAGTAGTTAGATAGACTAGCATGTCTGTGCAGGGATTAACAAACCCACACCGGTTATTCACTCTCTCAACATTGGTCTCGCAATCTCCACGTTCTTTTTTCCTTTTAAACTCTTACACCTCTACCTATCAGAGAAATATTGGTATTCTCCAGTATTAGAACCTCAGCGTCTTTCCCTCTGACATTTCACTTCTCTCCTGTGAAATGTCATCATTTCCATAGCTTCAATACCCACCTGTATGTAGTTGTAGTGTAAACAATACCTTTCTTTTGACCTACAGAAACACATGTTCAATGCCCTAGAGTCATCTCCAATTTGATGTTCCAATAGATATATCAAATACTGTATGTCAATTCTGGAGCAGCTAGAAGGAAACATCTGAGAGATGGTATGGCAGCCCATGACAAACTCTGGGATCTGTCCTGTAACTACTTGTTGAAGAGTGCTCTGAAAATTATTGCTTTTTTCTTTCTTTGCTTTGTATATATGTTATACTTTACAATAAAAAAGTTAGAAAATACCATGTGTCAATATATATATTTATATATATATGATATATAATTCTCTTTCTACCTCCACCCTTTATCCTGCTTTCTCTCTCAACAGTAAATATCTTTTAAAAAGGGTAACAACATTCATTCAGCCCCTCCCAAATGAGCCATCTCATACTCCTTTTAGCCCTCATGTCTCACATCCAAATGGAGACCAAAATTTACTAATTCCATAACCCAAAAAACATGCAGAGCAGACTTTGTTAATATTTATATCATATCATATTCCCAGTCCTGCTTTCAAAATCTTCCAAAGGCTTCTCACCCAACTTAGAATAAGCACACAAACTCCTTTTCTGGGCCCTATATGATCATGCCTTGCCTTCCAAACACTTTTCACCATTCAAACACAGTGGTCCTCCATTCGTCTCTGGAACACACCAAGCTCACTCCTTTTTCAGCCACTTTGTTCATGCTCATACTTATCATTCATGCTATTTATTTAAATATTTGCTCCTCTATACTTCAAGTGTAGTTCATTAAGTGTCCCAGTACCTGGAACCTTAATTGCCCAGTAAATATGGTTTAAACATTAATTATTAATTACCTGGCTGTTATAGAAATGTATTAAAATATTGCAGATCACACACTCAAAAGAAAACTTCTGTTCTTAAGGCTAAAAATAACCCATTAAGGTTATCAAGTTTGAAATTTAAATAAAGACAATTTGTGACTAGAAACAGCAGCAGATCTAGTCATACTTCACCTTTCGTTCTTAACACAAACAGCAAACTAAGGCTACAAAAGATCAGATATACAAAAAAATGTGGTCAAGGTAGTTCTATGAGCAAGAACAGAACTCCCTGTTACTAATGAAGCATCTTCTAGTTATTTTGCAATAATGAAACAGGCTGTATCCTGTTTAGAGTAGATATTTGAAATTCATAAGCCTAGTCATACTGCCATAATTTTCTTTCCTCTTGTTTTGTGTCTCAATTAAAGTCTGGAATTTTTAGTCATTAATAACATAGCACCAATGCCAATTCTTAAGGACTGCTAAATGATCGACCAAAAAATGTTAAATTTATTTCATATGTATTCCTCTGAATTAACATATTGAGGTTAAGGGCATGCCCAATTTCAGATTTGAAATTTAACCACATCAGACCAAATGAGGATTTAAGTCATTCTGACTCAAAATTCAATGGGATTCTGACTAACACTTTTTGACTAGAAAACTATCTTTTAGTAGCATTTGTTTTTCTCAAGTTAACTTTCCTATTTTTTTAAATCAGAAGTAGAAGTATCAACATAACATGCATACTAGCTGTTACATGACATTCTGTGTCTAATAAGGAGTAGGGAGTAATAAAGAATTAACAAGGTCCAATACTCATAAAAATTTTCCCCCAGATCTGTAGAAGCTTTAGGTATAGCTATCTCAGATAAATATCCAAGGACTAGATCTCTATCCAAAGTTACGAGCCTTGGTTTTTTTGTTTGCTTGTTTGTTTTCTTTTTCCCTCTGTCATCAAGTACAAACTTGCCTGTTTATCACATTCTCTTTATTTAGAATAAAACTGGAAGTATGGCAGGATAGAAAGTTTCCAGAATTACAATGGTTTATTGTACCCAATACCTTCTGAAGGTTGAAAACAGTGAAAGCAAAACCAACAGTGATAGGTTCAAGAAACATTATTTTCAGGGACAATAGAGCTTTAAATCTATTATAAAATCCTAACATCTTTCACTAGGGGTTACATCCATGAATATGTAGTAGTACTATCCTGCAGTCTGTATAACAGTTTAGTTAGTAAAGAATGTTCATATACATATCTTATGCCCACATCTTAACTAGGGTTCATTTTACAAATGAGAAAGCTGAGGCTCAGATAGGTTATATGTCTTTTCCCAAATCACACAGTTATTATGTAGCATAGTCTAAATATATGCTAATTCAGCCGGCTCTTAGTAAAACTTCAGAGAACAGCTATAATTAATTTCCATGGAGTCACGTCTGTGCCCAAAGTAATTAGATCAGGCAGTTTCTTATAAACTGAAGTATTTTACAGAGACCCTATCTTTTATACTGATTTTTTCATAATAGCTAAACAGATCCATGCCATAGAATAGGTCTTTGGAGAGCTTGTTATTAAAAACAAACAAACAAAAAACAAAAAAAACAGACATGCTAACTAATCATGCTTTAAAAATATATCCCTTTTATTATTTTGGATTTCAGTTTTCTGACATTAGGGAAAGCCAGTCATGAGGTCAAAAAAAGTTCTATTTTTTCAATTTCTGACAATTAAGACCTTATCAAATTCATTTATAATCCTTATTCTGTGCTGGAAAAAAAAGAGTTTTTGTTGAAGCCCCATCTTGTAGATTTTGGCTATCATTCCGGTTATTTGCCTGATGGACCTTTAGTTAAGGTATTTTGTGTTTCAGGTTGTCCCATAATACTAAGTTATGACAATCTAATAAAGAAAGAGCTGAGTTTTTATCCCAGAAGTTTACCATCTATGACCTTACTATAAAACTTCAACTTTTACCACTCTAAAGATAAGAGAATGCTGGAGGAGAGACAGACCACCAAATTGGACAGCTTTGTGAAAGAGGTTATGAATCATATTTCATAATCAATCACTGCCTAGAAAACTTCCAGCAGCATGCCTCTGGATCCATTTCCAAAAATGTCGAAGAGTTCATGTGTTTACATTGGACTTTGTTATTAACAAGAAAAAAAAAACAGTATTTATAATACATATGGCAAGTTCTGCCCCTCAAACCAGTGGTTCAGACTAAAAGTCTCCATTTAAAATCATAAATGGGATTTATTGCTATCAAGACCAGAGTGAAATTAAATTATACAGGGCACCAGAATAAAATAAGGCAAGGAGCCGATAAAACACCTGAAGAGAGGTTACACAGGAGTCATATTTTTTCAACTGCACTGATGTCATCACTTGTTTATAAATTGCACTCTAGAAATAAATATGATAGCATGTGATCAAACAGTATCTGAAACAAGCAGGAAGACATGCAGGAGAAAATGTCTATTCCACTTACAAATGCAGCCAATTCTGGAAGTGAAGATAAGCAATATTTATTGAGAATAAATTTGATTCTTACCATCTGAGACTGACTCCTAGGACATCCATTGATATCTTCAACTTTTTCATTTGCTAAAGTCAAGAAATAAAATAAAAGAGAGAAAGAAAAAAGAATGACGTGCTTAAGCAATGAAGTGAAACACACAAACGAATGAGACCAAAAACAAATTAAAAACAAAAGAAAACTAAAACAAGCAAAAATGCTGCTGCTACATTTCCTCTGTCTCCCAAGCCATGTAGAAGAGGACACGCAGCTTGTTAGCAGCTGCCAATTTCATACGCACAAATCAGGCAAAAAAATGAATTAAAAAATTAATTAAAAAAAAAAGAGTGAGAAGGAAGTTGCTTGCTAATTCTTTAGCGTGTGCCAAATGACTGCTGACTTGAAACCTTTCACAATTGTCCCCGCTGGATCAGGATACAGTTTCAAGCAATCTCCCAGTTTATGAGTTACTACAGCTAACAAGACGCACACATGGGAGACATATGGTTTAATGAAGCATTCGTTTCTGACAATTCAAGTATATATATATGTAAAGATAGAGTTCTAATCATTTAAAAGTATGGCCAGACCACCTTTTTCAAACAGCCTCACGTAAACATTCTAATTCAATCAGGGGAGAGCTACATTAATCTCAGAGACACATGGACTAAATCAGTATGCATTCAACTGAAATTGGAGTTCCCCAAAGCCGGGGTGAGGCTGGGGCGGGGCGGGGGGGTGCTCCTTGGTGCTGTCTGTCGGAGCGCAGGTCTTACCGATGATCTGGATGATTTCTGCTAGCAGTACTCCATCCGCGATGTCCTGTTGCAAATCCTTGATCAGCCGCTTGTGGCCCGATTTTGCCAGGTAGTGGTTGGCCCAGTCAGTATAAATCTGTTGAACAGAGGGAGGGGAGGAATGAGACGGGCTGAGGGAAAGCGAGACAATAAAAGGCTGAAGACAAATGCTGGATTCAAAGGGAAGCTATTCGGGATCACATTCCAGTTTAAGAAGTCAGAGCTCAAGAGGAAATAGTTGTAAAGAAATTTTTAAACAGCTCTTTCTCCCGCTTATCTCTTGTTTCAACAGAGGATGATTCACTGGATTTCAAAATTAGGGGCCAGTCAATAGTGACAAAGCAAAAAAAAAAAAAAAAACTCTCTTCCCTGATGACTCCTGAGGAAACTTCTGTTGCAACCGCGTTTTGGGTTCTCACTTTCCTTTGGTTCTATCACCTTGAAAGTAATCCTACCTGTTCTCCTACAAGATCTGAGACCACCTGGACTGATTTGTGCAGGAAACTTACTATGTAAGTTTGTTTCTCTGAGCAGACTTTATTGAATTTGTCACATGCGAATACTACACGTGATAATATTTTGGCATTGTTTAATCAAATAATTTTAAAAGCCGTTCTGTCTAAGATATTTTATTTTGACTGTCATCGCCCACTTAAGCTGCTTGAAATGTGTTCACGTAAGAGAAGAGGCGCAGCAAATGCAGTATTACATAGAAATTACAATATATAATCGAGTAGTGGATTGCAAGCCATGAGGTTGACAATTTCATCTAGATTGGGTGACTCGTCAACAATTAACAGATTATGATATAAAGAGAAGTTGAAACTGTTCAAACACTTCACAAAAATAAAACGTTACTAATTTATCAAATATTAGGTTAAAACCTAATAATGTAAAGTAGCATGTTAAAGGAAAGAAAGAAATATGAATATCAATTTCATTGGTGACTCATACGGATATGTTAGCAACTTTCTATAAGGCATACTATATGTGCTTTAACAGAAAAACAAAAAAAAATTTGAAATTAAAGTAAAAGAGGGAAAATAAATAAGAAATTTATATATATATATTATATATAAATAAAATTATAAATCTATAAATCTATATATATATATATAAACACATTATGGAAGCACTAGAATTAGAACTGGGAACATAATGGGACCTGGATATAAGAAGGGAAATGAAGGGCCTTTTCAAAAGAGGGATGTGACATGCAGAAAGGCAGAGGCAAAGAAATCCAGGACATAGTTGGAAAGACTGTAACTAAGGCAGAACTTAAAATTTAGACAATTTAGGCTGGAAAATTAAGTTGAATCTTATATTCATGAGCTCTGAATGTCAACTGAAATTGTAAAGCAACTTTTTTATTTTTAAGAGAACCAATACACAATTTTTTGTAATATATATATATAAACAACAGGAAGGGAAGGCACAAGAATTAAGGGGAGGCTTGGATTTCCTGTTTGGTGAGGGTGTGTTTCTTGGTTATTTTTCTCTTGGGAGCAATGAAAATTATCTAAAATTGAGAGGGTTGATGGACTGTTGACTTTGGGCATTATATATGATGCCCAATGGACGGAAGTGGCTGAAGGATGCACAGACTGAGAAGTAGAATGGTGAACTGTGGTATATACATATAACCTAATATTGTGCTGCCATGGAAAGGAACAAAGTGGTGAGGCATGCAACATTGTGCATGAACCTGTGGGACATTATGTGAAGCAAAATAAGCCAAAAACAAAAGAGCAAATATCGTATGGTCTCATTTAGAAAATACGTATAAGAAAATTGGGGCCTAGATTGTAAACTCTTATAGCAGTTACATTTAGAGCCATAATTGTTATTTCTAGATTTTGAGAGTCTGTGCTATACATGAATAACCTGGTAGGTCCCTGGAATTTAGGGTACCTGTGTGACACCTAAAACTCAGAGCAGGAATCCGGCAGTTCTGAAGGTCAGCTTTGGCACATATAACAACTGTTAAAGAAATTGAAAAAGAGATCAGGCTTCACTTAGAGATAAGAACAAAGCCAATCAAGTCAGGATTAAAGTAAATCAGAATGCAGAGGTATAGAAGATGTTGTCTATATTTTAGAACTTCACCTACTCTGTGAGCCCAAAGGAAGAGAAGTTTATTTTTGTACAGAACCTAAATTTTCTATAGCACATAATCTAACTCAACCTGTCTGGATAGATCATTTAAACAACCCGAACACAGGGAGCCCAGAATGGGAATGATGGCTTGCATTTCTGTACAGCTTAATGTAATGCCTAGGTACATCCCAGAGTATGTTGAACAGATAATTAAAAAGTACTGGCAAAGTTGCTTGAGAGATGTGAGAAAAAATATGTAACTATTAAACTTTGCCGCTGGGGGAACCTCTGATACTATCTCAAATTTAGGGGCACCCAAATCAATAGACCTTGATCTTGAGGCTTGTTCTTGTGGAGTTTATTTATGGAGCAGAGTTTAGCCTACCTATAGCTATGCCTAAGAGTTACTTCCAGAGGACCTCTGTTGTTGCTCAGACGTGGCCTCTCTCTCTCTCTAACCCTAACTCTGCGAGTAAAATCATTACTCTCCCCCTTACATGAGACATGACACCCAGGAGTGAAAGTCTTCCTGGTGGCATGGGAGATGACTCCCAGGGATGAGCCTGGCCCTGGCACTGTGGGATCAACAATGCCATCCTGACCAAAACGGGGAAAAGGATTACAACAAATAAGATATCAGTGACTGAGAGAGTTTAAATAGAGTCAAGAGGTTACTCTGGAAGCTACTCTTATCAAAGCTTCAGCTACACATTGCTACTTATCATGGTTTGTCCTGCCTCAACCAAAACCATTCCTGTTAACCCTAAAGAATCCCTAGGGCATAATATAAGATTCTACAAAGATTCCATGCACTGTGATCACTTTCCAGAAACCTACAACTTCCAGATGGGTTCCTAGGCAAGATAAGTCCTGAAACTGAGAGGGGCCAGCCTCTCCAGAACATCAACTAGTTCCATCCCCCTATTGCATATTATTAACAACCCTTTCAAACATGAAGAAGTTAGAATGTGCATGGCTCAAATATCCCTAAAGACTGGGAGTAACATCAAAGGAGAAGGTGAAGTTACACTAGAGAAGACAGAATATAACAAATGAGTATGAATGTTGAATCATTATATTTATGTTTCTTTTAGTCTCCAGTGTCTTGAAGCAGCTAGAAGTAAAAGCATAAAATTGTGGAATTGTAATCCAAACCAATCTAATCTGTTTTACAACTAATTGTTGTGGTGTGCTTTGTAATGTATTGCTTTTTCATATATAAGTTATTTTTCACAATTAAAAATAAATAAATTGAACCATATGAAATGGCAGGTAGTCAACTAACGTACATGGCAATTTCACATGGCTCAAGTTAATATAATTGGTACTTTATTTTTAAAAATGTCCTTACATGAAGAAACAAAGTTGTGGTCACCTTCAAAAATGAAACAAAACAAAATCAAACAAACCAAAAAGAGTGATAGTGGGCTTGGAAGAACTTTATGATGTTTACTCTTTCCCTCATCAAACCGAAAAGGGATTTACTTGGGAAGATAATGTCATCATCTTTGATCTTTTATGTCATCTTCTGAATGTTTATAAAAACTAATAACATGAACCACTTTAATGGGAGATATATTTTTTAAACCGGTTATTTTATTTCTTTGACCTTTCATATACTTTTTACTGGAAACACAATTTAAAAATCACAGTTGAAATTCTTCTTTTTGAGATTCCACTCTCCTCAAGGAATTCAACAAGAAGGAAATGCCAACCCTAAATAGACTTTTCTTATGTAACAGACCATACTATGGTACATGTGTCTTCTGTAAAATAAATGTCGCTTTCAGCTTCTGTTATCTAACATTATGTCAGAGCATTTCCTAACGGATCTTTTAGGCATCTGCTCTTTCTTTACATCTGTAATCATGAAATTATTTCCTTTCTCATTTCCTGTTATGGTTTTCTGCTATTGCATTATTAGTATTTATTGTGTTGAAATTATGTCTTTATGATTATTTTTTCTTTTTCTTCTTAATTTCTTAAATGCTGTTGCTTTCAACTTATATTAACATTTTTATTATTAGTTCCTTTCTAAAGAGGCATTCATATTTAAATGAAATTTATACAGTTTACAAAACTTAATTAAAATTTCATCCTTCCTCAAGTAAAAAAGAAAGAAAAAAGAAATTGGAAGTATAGAAATTAAGTGAAAGTCTCACCAGCTCTAGCAACCACCGCATGCATTTGAATAATTTATATGAATAGTAAGATTTTTTCTATGCCAACAACACACTACACATTACATCCATGTAACCAAGGAATTAGGATTTAAGGTCTGATTCTTATTATGGAATCATTTTATAGATATTTTTGCTTTTTGGTATATTGTTGTAGACAGAGGGGAATACCTGAAATCTGTAAACTATAATTCACCTGCTCTGATATCTGAAATGATTGTAAAAGCTTTTCTCCTGTGCTTTTGTAACTGTAAGAGTTATTGCTCCCTTCAACTGGTCATTTTCTCATAGGGCAAAGACCCTAATGCTAATGAAGAATTTGAAGTCAGTCATTAATCAGTTTCATTCCCGGACATTTGTAAATCATATCAGCCAAACTCTGCTATTGAGATAACTTGTCTCCCTTCCTTTGGGCTCACACCTTTAGTATTGAAATGATAGCTCTGCCTCATTTAAATTATTAAAGTAATAGTGATAACACTTTCTCCTTTTCTACTTAGAATTTATTTGAAATTGTAATGACCTCATCTCTCCTTGCTAAAATCCTTAAAAACTTCGAAACCCCTAAACTTATGGAGATAGCTTTTGGGCCAATAGACCATCTGCTCTCCTACTATGCACTTAGTAATAAACTTTTTCTCTCTTTGAAACCCCAGTGTCTCATGAGTTGGTTATTGAGCACACTGGATAAAAGAATCCAAGGCCTTTGTCTGGTAACAATTTGGCAACCCAGAGGGAAGGAATGCCGGAATGCCAGGTAAACCAGGGAACTGAGCCTCTTGCAGCCACTGAATTGAATTTAGTCTAGATGCTTGGCAATCAGGGTTTCTCTGTTCTGCCAGCATTCCAGAGACTTTTGGCACCTTAAAAAGTTTCAGAGAGAGAAACCGCTTCCAGTTCCATGTCCAGGCATGTGTGACTGGGTGAGTGGGTCATCAGAGTAAAAGTGGCTCAGGGAGTAAATACGGCAGTTCAAGTCCTCTTGACCCCTATAGGCCTGGGCCATGAGTCCGGAATGATTCCCTTTCCTCTGACCTCTACATATTTCTATTTTCTGGGTAGCATGCTGTATGAGGTTTGAGGCCCTGACCTAAATTTTTCTATTGAGTATACTCCTAGAAAATGAGTAATCCAACAATTAATTGGTATTTAATGAAATTTAAGTAGGCCTGTTTAAGTGCTAGCTGGTCTGTTACCTAGGTATAGTAAAAGTTGAATGCTTGTTTAATTGTTAATAGGTATGTTAAGTGTCAAAAGCCTGTTTAATTATTAGTTGGTATGTTTGGTCTGGTTATTAATTGGTGAGTTTCTTAAATACAACAAGTGTTGAGAGTCTGCTTGAATTTGTTAGTTGGTGTGTCCCTGCACTGGTATTGATCAAATGTTATTGATTATGGAAATTCTTTAACAAGGGAAGCTATGAACTGTATCGAAAGTTAGAAAGATTTTAGTTATAAGTATATAAACAAGGGTTTATTTCTGTAATATAATCTGGCCTCAAAATGATTTAAAATGAAAATACCACCCTTATGGTTAAAATTAAAAATATTGCAGTTAAAATTGTTTTGCAAAATGGTAGAAATGAGATGATCATTTATCTGCCCCTCTCGAAAGTATTTCTGCTTCTTGTGTAAGTAAGTTTCTATCTGCATCTGTCTACCTGTTCAGGGTACATTCTCATCCCTCTGGATGGTAATAACAAAGTAAAAAATTCTTTAAAAAGCTCTATTGGAATTGCTTAAGAAAAAAATAGGTGGTTTTATATCAATTTAAATAAATTGGTACTTCTGAAGTAAGAGTAAAAAGAAAAACTCTCTGAATGACAAGATTCAAAGCCTTAGTTTTGTAATTACTGTAAACAAACCTGGACACAAGAAAGAAACTGCCTCTGGAATTTCCCTAAGGCAGCAGAAAACTGCCAAAGAGCTGTCTGTAGAAAAAGCAAAGATTTTTTCCAGTGCTCCTGGTCACAGCTTTTAGTAAAATAAATTTAATAATTGGAAATAGTTAAAGAAAGGCATAGGAATCTCAAAATTCCACAAGCCAGGCACCATTCCGTCTCTGTAACCTATCCCTGCCCTAAGGCCTGACCACCTAAAGCAGTTATGGGGGTGGGCTGGGGGGAGGGTGATGCACAGAAAGATATGGTGAGGTGTGGTTTAGAATTCTTTTTTTTTTTTTCCACTGGGCCTGGAGATTAGAAAGGTAAGCACAAAAGTGTTACAGAATAGACCATATTTATTAATATTTTTTTCCAAGAGTACCTTTGCAATGGTAACTAGTAATCATATCATTATTAAAGTATAACTAGCCTTATCATAGAAGTAACTGAATAAAATCTAATTACCAAATTTCAGCAAGTCAAAGGAAAGACCTTTGAGGAATATGGAAAAGGTTTCCAGGATTTAGGCTTGGGACAAATTAAACAATTGCACTATATTTTTCAGAAGTTGATAGTCAATGTACTTCTAAAATTGTTTGTATTTTAAGATATTATGAAAACAGATTTTTTTTCAACCTCCAATAAAAGGAATTTATGACAAATTTTGAATAGAACAAATGTGATTTTATTCTGCTTGTGTATATGCTCCCTAAATTTATACAAGTTTACTGATAAAATAAGCTAGTATTTTCTCAAAATTGCCTTAAAATAGCCTAACAAGACAGGTTAGGCTACATGAAATAAGCAATGTATCTGATAAATGACAAAACTTATAAAATATAAAAAATAAGAATATGCTAATGCTTCAAACATATTTTATTTAAGAAACCAGTTAAATTGAGTAAGAAATATAAATGGATTTTTTATAACCTTGATCACCTGTATTCCAAAGAATCTGGCTTTTGGTTACTTGGCCATTTACTACCTCAGTACCTGGAAGCATTTGAATTTTCAGTCTTTGATAATGTCAATCAGCATATTTTTGGCAGTAAATGATATCATAAATAGGGAAAATCTAATTCTTAGCTTCATAGCATTTATATTCTAGTTAGAATATACTTATACAGTCAATATACAGTCATAATGAAGGAATAAAAATACTGGAAGAATTTAAAAAGCAGGTAAAAATGACCTAAGAAGTCCTCATAGAGGAGATGACATTCATAAGACATTTAAATAAGAAAGTAGCATTTAAATAAACAGATCTCTGAAATAGCTTTTTAGAAGAATTAACTTAATTCTGTAAACATATTCCTGGGAATATATTCCTTGGGAATAATGTTGAGAAAAACTTGAGTTTTTTATGGATGTAAATCCCTTAAATATCAAAAAGCTGATTATACTTCAAACTTATTTCATATTTCATAGTATGCCTAAAATCTCTCAGTTCAATTCAGTACTGCCTTCAAAGGTCAGTACTACCTTCAAAGGTAATCATTTATGTGTACACTGTATAAAATATATAACCTTCATCCATTATTTTTGTAGTATTTCTCTCTTCTCCCCTTCACGAGTATTACTATTGGAAGGAAATATGCAGGTTCAAAAAGCTTTGTGAATTTATTATTAAATTTATATCTGCTTATGTGCAGTCTGGATAAATAAAAACTATAGGTGGAATGGATATGAAGGTGATAGAAAGTTTAAGAAGATGACTTTTGTTCATTATAGTCATTGTTGACTACAAGCCTTGAATGGATACTGAAAGTAGTAGAGTTGAGAGAAGCGAATTTTGTTTGTTATAGTCGTTGTTGACTATAAGCTCTGAATAACTATAGAGAGCTATAAAAAGGAGTTTATGGAAGTTAATTCTGCCTGTCATAGTCAGTGCTGAACAAAATTTAATAAGCCTATTTGAAAAAGGAAAGTTTCTGTGTCAAATTGGGTATTTATACAACACTAAAGTTTAGTTTTGTGCCTGTTAAAAGAACGTGGATTTTTAGTCTGCTCTTTATGCGAAGTTTTTCTTAATCATCCAAGTACTTTGTCTAGAAAACAAAGATTTTACATAAAAATAATAGTCTTTTAATGTTTATGCTGGCCTTATCTTCTATGTCAGGAGACAAGCCTTCTCACTGCTAAGGGAAAAACTGTTACGAATCATTTGTTCTTTCACCTTGCATAAGTAAGTTGCTGAAATAGTTTAACTAATTGAATAGGAAGTTGTATGGGAGGTATTACAGCAGCTCTAGTCTGTTGCTGTTTAAATTTTATAGGTACAATATTATTCATATATCTAGAGATTATATAAACTCTCTAAAAATTTGACAATATTCTCACTGTCTATGTTATATCCTGATATGAATCTGTATGACATTAAACAATGGTATGGAGATATTAGTCATAGGTTTAGCTATTCTTAAAAATGCTACAAATCATAGAAACAGCCAAATTGTCAGTTGCACTGCATTGCTCTAATAATTCTCTAAAAGTATATGTATTCAACTATAGGTCAAAACTCCATCTGAAACTAGGAAAGACTTTAAAAGAGAGGCAGGACAAAATATAAAAATTTATATTTTATCTATTAATTAACACAACTCTGGTAAACATGTAAAAGTAAATCAGAACAAAATGTTTGCTATGGTTTAGCAATATAAAACAACTGTCTAATGTTTTATTTCTGAAAGCAGCTTCATTTAAAAATGCTTATAAAAATTAGAGTTTAGCTTGTAAACTATGACTGGTATCTTTACATTCTGAAATGCTTTTCTCTTTGTATAATCTAGTAGTTCCCTGGAACTTTAAGTATCTGTGTAACACATGAGACTCAAATTTAGTTCCCCAGCTCTGAGAGTCAGCATAAATCCATACAGCAACTGTTAAAAAGAAAAAATGAAAATGATCAAAATCCAATTAGAGATGTGATGAAACTGATCTGGTTAAAACTAAAGTAAATCAATATACAAGATAAAAAATAATATTGTCTGTATGTTAAAGCTTTAGGTAAAAATAATATTGTGTTTTAAAGCTTTAACTTTTATGTGAGACAAAAAAGAAAAATATTTATTTTGTCCAAAATTTACATTTTCTGTAGCATACTATCTAATTTGATCTGCCTAGTCAGTTAATTTAAACACCCTAATTTGCTTTTATTTGATATATAACCTGGGATAAGGAATAAAATCTTAATATACTATAAAAGTGATGTTATACCATAATTCATTTCAGGGTATTTGGGGCAGAAAACGGAGGAGTGTTTGCAAAGTCCTTTAATGGACTGGGAAAATTAGAACTATTGAACTTCCCCACCTGGGGGATTCCTGACAAATTCCTAAGCAAGAGGGGCTCTCAGTTTAATAGGCCAAAGCCTCAATCTTGAGACCTACTCTTATGAAACTTATTCCTGTAGTAGCAAACTGAACCTACGTATTATGATTAGGGCCTGAGTCATCTCCAGAAAATCTCTGCTGATGCTCAAAAGTGGTCTCTCTCTAAGCCAAACTCTGACCTCCCCCCTATGTGGGACATAATTTCCAGGGCTTTAAGTCTGGCCTTGGCATCATGCAATATAAATGACCCTGGCATTGCAGGACATAACTGCCCTGGCATTAAGGGACATAAGTTCCAAAGATGAGCCTGGCCCTGGATTCATGGATTAGTTGACCAAAAGGGGGAAAGAGAAATAGAGTTTCAATGTCTAAGAGATATCAAATGAAGTTGAGTGGTCATTCTGGAGGTTATTTTTATGCAAGTTTCAGCCTGATATTACAGACTGCCACAATATGGCAAACTCTGACTAACAATATTCCTGGAAACCCTGTCAGATATCCTGGGCTCTATAAAATTTTACTTAAGTTTGTTTTTCAGATTGTTTCAATGTCAGAGAAGTGCTGAAACCCAGAAATACTGGGCCAACCAGAAACAATAACTGGTTCCATCATTTCATTCCTCTGCCACTTAATGACAATGCCCCTTTTCAGCCTTGAAGCAGTTAAAAGAGTCATTGCCAAAATATCCTTCAAGATTGAGAGGTAATTATCAGATAAAAGGGAGAGATTGTAACTGAGAAATTAGGATTTAAGGGATTATTTTATTACTGAATCATTATATTGATATTTTTGCTTTCTGGTATATTGGAGGAGACAGAGGGGAAAACCTGAAATCCGTAACCTAAACTTCACCTACCCTGATATCTGAAATGATTGTAAAACCTTTTATCTTGTGCCTTTGTGACTGTAAGAGCTGTTGCTCCCTTCAGCTTGTCATTGTCTCAAAGGGCAAAGACCATAATGCTGATAAAGAATTTGAAGTCAACCATTAATTTGTTTCAGCTCCAAACATTTGTAAATCATATCAGCCAAACTCTGCTATTGAAAGACAACTTGTCTCCCTTCCTAGGCTTACACTTTTAGTATTGAAGTGATAGCTCTGCCTCCCCTCCTTCAAATTCTCCTATTAAAATAATAATAACAGCACTGTTTCTTTTTCTGCTTAAAACTTGCTATTTGAAATTCTAATGACCTCATCTCTCCTTACTAAAATCCTTAAAAATCTTGAAACCCCTAAACTCTGGGAGACAGAATTTGGGCCATTAGGCCATCTACTCTCCTTCTATGCACCTAGTAATAAACTTTTTCTCACTTGACACCCCGATGTTTCAGGAATTGGTTTTGAGTGTGTTGGGCAAAAGAATCCACAGCTTTTGTCCTGTAACATCCATACCCACACCTGGTAGAACTTTTAACTAAATTTGGCTCAAAATTTACATATCATTGAGCAGCTTCAACTTTTTATGTAAGAATATTTTAGTACATTTCTACAAGACATTCGCATGTATCTATCTATTTTTGACATTTGATTGTGCATATCAATCCTTCTACTGAAGAATAGTTTGTTTAAACATGTTTTTTTATATCTAATTCTGTAAGATACAGCCTTGTATATGTAGAACAGCATTATGTATGTATTTTTGCACACACTCTCATACTTGTAGTTTTATAGGATCAAAACTTAGAATTGGGACTGTGAAGTCTTTGATGGATTCTAGGTGTAAGTATTCCAAAATTACAACACAGGAAATGCTAGGTGGCATCTTAATGTAAATGGTGGTTAAGTTTCCTGATGGACATATGTATTGCCAATAACCAGTAGTAGAAGCAAAATACATATGATAGAGAAATTACATCTTACCCTCTCAATGTCCATCATCATCTTTATTTTGAAAATGCTAAGGTATGAGAAACACCACTTGCAGAACTGTCTTCTGAATTTGAAAACAAACACAGACAATTGTTTTATGTAGTGACAATAACCTCACTTAAATTTCATGTACTTGTTGTAAAATTGCCTTTTTATAAGGACTTAGACTGTATAGGATTTAAAATATCGGAACCTTGTGCCCTTATCTTTACATCATTCATATCTTAGCATTAATTGATTAACCTTGTAGTAGAAGCTTCTGCTCATGGCAGACTTGATTCCTGCCAAGTCATCTCCAAAGGCAGTGAGTCCCAAAGGTCACTGGACTGACTTTACAGGATGGAACAAAAAGAAGAGTATGGATTCCGGAATCAGACAGATTTGGCTTTGAGGCCAAGAACCACCATTTGCACCAGCAGAATCTTGGCTTATTTATACTTTTCTAAACCTGAGTCTTCATCTGTAAAATAAAGTATCTTAAATTTATTTCTATAAAATAAATTTCTTCATTTTCATGGTTGCTACAACAAATACCACACAATGGGTTGGCTTAAACAAAAGTAATTTATTGGCTCACAGTTCTAAGACTAGAACTGAAAATCCAAGTATCAGCAAAGTGATGCTTTCTTCTCAAAGACCATAATATCTGGGTGCTGGTTGCTGGTGATCCTTGGGGTTCTTAGTTTGGAACATGTCCTCCGGTAACACAGCCATGTTCTCCTTTCTTTTCCAGTTCCATTGACTTCAGGTTTATATCAACTTCATCTGGCTTTTTCTCACCATGTCTGAATTTCTTTTGCTTATAAATGGCTCTAGTAATCCGGATTAAGACCCAACCCCATCAGATGGGCACACTTTAATTTAAAATAACAACTTCAAGAGATCCTATTTACAATGGATTCACACCCACAAGGATGTGGATTAAAATTAAAAACATGTCTAAATTGGGGTATATAGTTTAATTTACCACGTAAAGATAAAAATAATATTTAAAAAAAAGTTGATGTAATTGCACTTATAAAATGCCAGCTGCAGAGTTTCTACTGAAGAAATATTATTATCAACATTGCCTCAATCTTTATTTTTGCTGTTATAGCATTCCAATAAGAATTTATTGAAGTTATCACAGAATTTTAAAATAATTAAAACAACTGATTGTACAAGGCTAAAGAAATTGTACACCCCTTCTGACACTACTCAAGTCTCCGTCTCTTCTTGCCTTCTAATTCACAGGGCTCACTTATCTGTCTGTCATCCCAACTCAAGGGAATGCCTGTAAGTTTAAGGCCACCAAGCTCTCATCCAGTCCTGCAATATCTATATAGTGACATCATCTCCATCAAACTCCATGTTATTATCAGACAAAGATGGTGGATTCTTTATCCAAGAATGGGTAAAGAGCTCAATGACCAATTCCTGAGACAATGGGGTTTCAAAGAGAGAAAGAGTTTATTGCTTGGCATGCAGAAGGAGAGCAGATGTTGTATCAGCCCCCAAATCTGTCTACCCAAACTATAGTAATTCTGATAGTTTTATAGCATTAAAAGATGGGCAGGTTTTAGGATAATGGACACGATGGCCCCAGATGATGTAATTAGAGGTGATTTTAATTATTAAGCTTGCGTAGACTGATTACATGCTTAGTCATAAAATGTATGTAAGAAAATGGTGGCGTTAATATGATGATGGGCATGAGTTTTAGTATTTTAAGGAGGTACTAGTGAGTTTAGATTAAAGTCTAATCTACTGTGCATGTCAGGCAGGCCCATTTTGGTTAGATACAGCTTGGATTATTAAGATAACTTTGGAATTGGGGACTTAGTTCTGGGTTAACCCAAACTCCTTCATTAATCAATATTAGGGGTTGTCTTTAGTGAACACAAGACTCCAAAGTCAAAAACACGGATAAAATGGGTATAAATGAAGGCCAGTCACAAGGGTTTACAATAACAAGAGCACGAGATAAAGGCTGTACAATCATTATCAGAGATCAAGCTAGCTGGATTGCAATTCAGAGATTTCAGGTATTTCCCTCAGTCTGTTCCAATACATCAGAAAGCAAAAATACCTATATAATGATTCAGCAAACATAATCATTCCTTAAATCATAATTTCTTGGTTACAATGTTGTATGGATTTTGTTTTATGAAATCATTAAATTATGGAGAAAAATATTTATTTAAATAACAGAATGTAGTGTATTAAAAATGAAAACAAAAATATTTTCATTCTACAAAGGCATGTCAACAGTGCCTCAGCCTCTATCCAAATCTCTTCTGGCAGTTAGGTGAGGAAACAGTTGGGAAACCAGCTGGTTCACTTCAAGATATAGTCAGGAAAGCATCCAATTTAACTCGCTAATCATTTTTGACTCAGGATTTCTCCCAGTGGAATCCCAGCTCTAAGTGCCTTGACTTGTCCAGCATCTCCAACATCTGAAACTTTGATCAGGCCATAGTTCCAAAATTAGTTACAATTGGTTAAATCAATTCAGACTATTTAAATGAATTTAGAGTAACTCTCAATTAAAAAATAAGACCTATACATTTTATTCTATTTATTCTTTCTAACAAACTTTGTGTACCTATTGTTTATCTCTTGTGAGTAAAAGATATATGCGGCCCCTCAAGGAAATCACAAGAAAGCGGAAGCCAATGCCTTCCAAAATTATATTATAATCTAGATGGGGAACTATAAAATAAAGACAAGACAAATTATATACATAATTTTAAAATAATACATAAACTTATATTTATCTGTCTTTAGAATTTTTATATCTGTAAGCTATGGAAAATAAAGTAAATATAAGGAATGTCTTTAGTGAGATAGTCTTGAAGCAAAGGACATATTATATATAAGTTTACTTAAAACTCACCAATGAATTTATTATAAGGTTCTGTTGAAAGAGAATTCAATCTTTTCAACCATCATTAGAATGGTTTGATAAAATAAATAGAACAGAATGGTGCTTTTACCACAGCATGTCTTAGAAATTATAGTATTGTATGCATATTATTCACTTACAACAGTATAAAATAATAAAGATCAACAGTACCAGGGCATAATTTATGTTTCCCATTTATCAGCGTGCATTGTAGAACAATAGCATAAATCCTCTGAGTACTCTCTAAGGAACGTTCAATATTGTTGAAATTCCTACTCTGCCACTTACTATCCATGTTGATGTTGAACATCTATTTTTTTCAGTGCCAGAATTTCCTTATCTGTAAAATGATAAAAACAATATTATCTACTACCTAATTTATTGTAAGGATTAATGAATTTATACTTAAAAAGCATTTTGAACATGGCCTTTCACTAGTATTTCAGAAATGTTAAGTATTACTAATGTCCTGTGGTTTTATTATGAAATATATTTATAATAATTACAATTAAAAATTGGCTAATATAATGGCCTATTGTCATTGGCAAATCCTATTGTTAACCTAATTTGGAAAAACTGCTGCAAGTTGTGATGATTGCTTAGTCTTTTTTTCACAATATCTTTATTATAATGCTCATTTTTCATTATAAAATAGTAGAGTCAAGTAGAAGATTAGAAAATAAAATATATGATACCATATTTCTTTTGTCTAGTGAACCTATCACGGTAATATAACATCAGGAGAAGATCTATTTTGAATTTCCTGGAGTCCTAAACTTTTGTCCGCAGTGAATTTTTACTACTGACAATGTAACATATTGCAAACATGTATCACAGCAAGCTGCCCTGGCATCCTTTAACTTTTATTTATTTTATTACTTGATGAATGCTTTATAACATACCTGACACTAAATTATAAAAGCAAAGATTGTAAACATTTCTGTTATTTCAATACACTACCATGAGGTACATGGTACACTGCCACAAGATATTTCAAAAGAAAAACAATTATTTATTTTTGTGGGGGGGTATTTTAAATTCTATTTTTACAAATAATTCCTCATTACGCCTCCCCCCACCCCCTTGATAACCTCTAATCTGTTTTCTATCTCTGCAGATTTGTTATTTCTAGTCATCTTGTATAAATGATATCATACAATTTTTGTCCTTATATGTCTTGATTATCTCATGAGCATAATGTTTTTAAAGGTCTTCCATGTTGCAGCATGTCTCACAACCTCATTTTTTCCCTATAGCCAAATAATGTTCCATTGTGGGTATGCATCACATTTTGTTTATTCACTCATTTGTTCATTGGCAATTGAGTTGTTTCCAGCTTCTGGCTATTGCTTATAATGCTGCTTTAAACACTGATGTACAGGTATCTCTTTGTAGCCCCGTTTTCACTCTCCTTGGGTATGGCTAGAAGAGAGATTGCCAGGTCAACTGGCAATTCTGTATTTGACATTTAGAGGAAACCATACATTGCTTTCCACCGGGACTGCCCCATTCATATTCCCATCAGTAACACAATAGAGTTCCAATTTCTCCCACATCCTTTCAACACTTGTCAGTTTCCATTTTTTAAATAATAGCTACCTTTGTGGTGTAGAGTGATATCTCTTGTGGTTTTAATTTGCATTTCCCTGATGGCTACAGATGTTGAGCATCTTTTCATATGTTTATTGGCCATTCGTATACCTTCTTCGGAGAAATGTCTATGTGCTGGTTTGAAAGGAAGTATGCCCCCTAGAAAAGCCATGTTTTAATCAAAATATCATTTCATAAAGGTAGAATAATCCCTATTCAATACTGTATGTTTGAAACTGCAATCAGATCATCTCCCTGAATGATGTGATTTAGTCAAGAGTGGTTGTTAAACTGGATTAAGGGACAACGTGTCTCCACCCATTTGGGTCAGTCTTGATTGGTTTATTGGAGTCCTATAAAAGAGGAAATATTTTGGAGAATGAGAGATTCAGAGAGAGCAGGGAATGCTGCAGCAGCACGAAGCAGAGGCTCCTCCAGCCAGTGACCTTTGGAGATGAAGAAGGAAAATGCCTCACGGGGAGCTTCATGAAACCAGAAGCCAGGAGAGAAAACTAGATGATGCTGTATTCACCATCTGCCCTTCCAGTTTAGAGAGAAGCCCTGACTGTGTTTGCCATGTGCCTTCTCACTTGAGAGAGAAACCCTGAACTTCATCGGCCTTTTTGAACCAAGGTATCTTTCCCTGGATGCCTTAGATTGGACATTTCTATAAATTTGTTTTAATTGGGGCATTTTCTTGGCCTTAGAACTGTAAACTAGCAACTCATTAAATTCCCCTTGTTAAAAGCCGTTCCGTTTCTGGTATATTGCATTCCAGTAGCTAGCAAACTAGAACAGTCTATTAAAGTCCTTTGCCCATTTTTTAATGTGGGTTGTTTGTCTTTTTGTTGTGGAGTTGTAGGAATTCTATAAATATTACACGCTTTCTGATAATGATTTGAAACTATTTTCTCCCATTCTGTAGGTTTCCTTTTTACTTTCTTATTTCCTTATATACACAAACATTTTCAATTTTGATGAAATAAAATGTATCTATTGTCCTCTGTTGCTGCTGTTTTTGGCGTATGTAAGAATACATTGCCAAATTCCAGGTCATGAAGATTTGCCCCTATGCTATCTTCTAATAGTTTTAGCTCTTATATTTAGGTCTTCGATTCATTTTGAATTGATTTTTGCATGTGATGAGGTAGGAGATCTGTCTTTATTCTTCATGTGGATATCCACTTTCCCCAACACCATTTGTTGAAGAGACTATTCCTTCCCCATTGCATGTACTTAGCACTCTTAGCAACAAATAAACTATTTCTTCATAATGAGTGCTAAATAGACCAAGAATGGAAAGAGCAGAGGAAAGACAGCTTCTTTGTTCAAGATGAATGAGGAGTCTTCATTCAAAAGTCTATTTGAATAGAAGTCACTAATCTTAGAAAATATGAGTATAACCAGGCAACTTGAAGCATTAGCTGAGCTCACTTTAGCCCTGCATTTATTTGTACCCATTACTTTTTCCCCACACTCAAGCAATAGTAATAGCTTCTTATAAGAATTGTCCCCTGATATATTCAAATTCGTTGGCTGTGAGAAACTAAATAGGATCATGAAAGCCACACAAACATAAGTTTTGTTGACAACCAAGGATTTCAATGACAACAAATGGGGTTTTGTATCTTAGAAGGCAGCAAAGAACTTAATGCATAAGGTGAAACTATAAATGATAGATTAGGAAAGAGTACCAATTATATAAGAGCATTTTTCCCACAAACAAGTAAAAGAAAACAGGTAGGGGAAGAAAATTGGATGGAAAAGTCTTGAGAACAGAACTAACTGGCCCGCTCTCTGGGCTTAGTTTCATAATAATATTTGGGCCTGAAAATGAACTAACAAAACACAACATCTACTACAACTGTAATGAAAGTTTCATTTTCCCAAGACCCTGAGATCTATATGGAAGTGTCTTAGAGAAAACCAACAATCTTAGAGAATTCTTGAAATAAGAACAGGAAGGAGGGGGTGCAAGGGTAGTACAGTAAAAGAATTCTTGCCTGCCATGCGGGAGACCCAGGTTCAATCCCCGTCCATATACTTCCCAAAAAGCAAACAAGCAAAACAAACAAACAACAAACAAACAAATAAACAAAAATTCAACAACTGATGCTGCAATAATGGGATACATGAAAAAATAATAAAATGTGACCCCGCCATACAGCATACAAAAAAAGAAAGATCAGGAAGGACAGACAGAACTGATGGAGAAAAGTAGAAAGTACACAAAATATAAGAGAATGGATTTTGATAACTCAAGTCTGACAGGCATCACATATCTAAGCACTCATCAGACAGCAGTGACCATGGGTACTGATGGCAAAGAAAAAATGTGTGACTCCTGGTGTCATGATAACAAATAACCAGCTTTGCCACTCCTCCCCAGCCCAGATCACTCCAGAGAGAAAAGATACCCAAAAAAGCAAAGGGAAGAATATGGAGTTGAGTGAAACTTTTCCTTAAATGCTAAATTTTAAACCAGGCATGTTTGAATTTACATTAAATTGGCAGAAATATTTTCTCCTATTGTACAGAAACAGAGGCTTGAAGCGAATTCACATATTTATTTTTAAAAAGTTATAGTTTTGTATTCCTCACTTTTATGATTATAAAATCTATTAGACAATGTTGCACAAGGAATCTTGGGCAACTATAATGGGATTAGGACATTATAAATGCTATATTTAGTTAGTTTTAAAATTTCATCACAAAGTGGATCTTTATTTACTGTTACAGACTGATCTGAGCAGGAGATCATACAGTCAAACCCCCAAGGTCCTTGCATCTAGAAATCTCAGTAGTTTGGAGGTCACTTGGTAGTATTATGAATTAAACCATTTAAAAGTTTGGGTAACATGTATGTCATCAAAATGCAAGTAATAGATTCACACATTTAATGGTCCAATCCAGATAGTGTATTTCCCAATTATTACATCACAGATAATGGTCACTGTTTATGAAGTATTTTAAAAAATCAAGCTTCAAGATTGATTCAAAAATGAGTGTTAATGATTCTATAATCCCGGAAAATCAGTGGATTGTCTAAGAAAGCAGGTAATTTCTAAAGTAGACATGAAGTGAATTCTGATATTTTCCACTTACATTTTCCCTTATTTTTCACATCTAATCTCTAACCCCTATTCCAGAAATTCTATCTCCTTAGTACCTCATGACCTTTCTGCTCCATTTCACTACAATTGCCCTGGTTCAGCTTCTCAATTTCTTTAACAATCTTAGAAATGGTCTCTGAGAACAGGCAGACTAAGCATTAAACTATTCTATAAACTATAACTAGTGACAACATTAAAATGCAAATCTGATCAAGTAATTAACCTCCCTACTTAAAATTACAGAACAGCTCCTACTTAACTACAGGATTAAGTTCCTCATGAAATCAATTTATTACATTTTTAACACTGAATTGGTTTAAAGAAAAATGGCAAAAGAAGGTAAGAAAAACACAACTATTAAGGTGTTAGAAAGATGACTGAAGATTGAGGAAAACCGTAAAAAAGGATGAGCTTTGATAGGTGGAAAGGAGGGCAAAACGAATTCTATGAAGAGGATATAGTTACTAAGGAACCTAAAACTGAAAAGAGCTTTGAAGTAGCATATGCTGATTCAGAGAATGTTTAATAACTTTGTTCCACTACAGCCCAGAGAGGTACATGGAAAAGACTAGAGAGAAGTGGACAGGTAGACAGGTAGGATCAGGCAAAGAGGAATCATATGCAATGTTAAGAGATATTGAGATTTTTGGATGAAAGTTAGTCATGAAAGAGGTTTTGTAGGGATTACTACAACCATGCCTGTTTTTGTTTTTTTTTCATTCGAGATTTTTTTTTTTATTCGAGAAGTTGTGGGTTTACAGTTCAATCATGCATAAAACACAGGATTCCCATGCATCACCCCACTAATAACACTTATATTGGTATGGAAAATTGTTACAACTGATGATAAATTTTTTTTTGTAATTCTACTATTTATTTAAAAATGCTTTTATTGAGAAATCACCACACACATACAGTCCATCCACAGTATACAATCAATGGCTCACAATATTGTCAAATAGTTGTGTGTTCATCACCATGATCGTTTTTAGAACATCTGCATCACTCCAGAAAAAGAAATAAAAAGAGAGAAGAAAAAACTCATATATCCCATTCCCCTAACTCCTCCATCTCATTGAATACTATATTACAATCTACCCAATTTTTCTTTTTATCCATTATCCCCCTGTATCATTTATTTATTTGTTTTTCCTTATTTCTTTACTTATCTGTGTATTCCCTGGATAAAAAGAGCATCATACACAGGTTTTCACAATCGCATTATAAAAGCTATACAGCTATACAATCGTCTTCAAGAATCAAGGCTACTGGAACACAGTTCAACCGTTTCAGGTACTTCCATCTAACCACTTCAATGTGCCATAAACTAAAAAATGTCTGTGTTTCTGAACTCCAGCTCTGGTGTGGCTGTGAAGGAAACCTTAGAGTAGAGAGACACTGAATGAAGGGGGATTACTTTAAAGATCAATACAAGATTTCCACTTTCAAGATGGTGAATTAAAGGGTTTGTTGTTGTGTATTTTTCAGAAAATTGTCCTTACACAACAAAAACAAGAAACTGAAACTCAAACTCCACCTTCCATGACCACAATATATGAACATGGAAAGTAGATGAAAAAATGGTAAATGATTTAGCAAAGAGCAGCAAAAAGTAGAAGAAGATAAAACCCACTGGGACCTGCAGAAAGCGATATCTGAGCAATGCAAACAGATTTTCCTACAGTACACCAGAACAGTTCAGGAAATGAAAGCATCAGACCAAAAAAAGGTAGGTTGAACCAGAATCAAGAATTATATAACTAAAACCCTTTCCCCCCATGCCATCAAGAGTCAGAAAAAATAGACTCTAGGGAAAAGCTGGACTTACAGTTTTAGGCACAGGAGGGTGGTGTATTCAGCACAATCGTGTATTCAGCACAATTAAGAAAGATGAAGACCCATTATAATATATATCCTAAAAGTTTCAAGAGTGTTGCGCACAAAGACACAAACAAAAAATACAAATTACATTCAAATGATCAGGAATTATAATGACATCAAAAGTTTCTACAGCAATGTCAGAAACTAGAAGATATGGAAAAATTACAGAAAATTTTGGGAGGAAGGAGATTTTTCTACCTCAGATTCTAAATCTAGAGAAACCAT